>JAMKCH010014939.1:0-25630 GCA_023653785.1 Ophioderma brevispina | reverse complement strand
TTTTTTAATGAAGTTTATTAATGACAACTTTTATAGCTTTTCTTAATAAAGATTGCTGCACTCTACCATCATTTCTAAGACACGTTTTCATGTATTGCCTTATTTCATACATTTAGCAGTAATGATAACAAGTTTCAGCCAGGGTGTTTGGTAACCATTCACATAACCATAACTATGAATGGCAATTACCTTAGCCTCGACCACATATTGTTTGTGTGACCCACTTATAGATTCTAACCAAAATGAGCCAGGTTTCAGTCAGCCCTGAAAAGAGAAAGACCGATTATAATAATCTAGATGACGTGTAAAACTTACAGGGAACATCATGTTTAGATTCCTGATTTTGATGACTAGTCCATCAAGCCTCTCAGTGCCTTCACCATCTTGATTTACTAGTCTCCATCAAGCCTCTCAGTGTCCCCCCAGAAAAAGGAAAACCCCCCCTTCATCTGATTTACTAAGTCCATCAAGCCTCTCAGTGCCTTCATCTTGATTTACTAGTCCATCAAGCCTCTGTGGCCTTCATCTTGATTTACTAGTCCATCAAGCCTCCCAGTGCCTCATCATCTTGATATTTACTAGTCCATCAAGCCTCTCAGTGCCTTCATTTGATTTACTAGCCTCAGCTCTCAGTGCCGTCATCGTCTTGATTTCTCTTCCCATCAAGCCTCTCAGTGCCTTCACCATCTTGATTTACTATCTATCATCAGCCTCCTCAGTGCCTTCCATCGTCTGATTTACTAGTCCAAGCCTCTCAGTGCCTTCATCTTGATTCACTAGTCCATCAAGCCTCTCAGTGCCTTCATCTGAGTTACGAGTCCATCAAGCCTCTCATGCCTTCATCTTGATTTACTAGTCCATCATCACTCCTTACAGTGCTTCATAGCAGTGTCCTTTAAATACATATACAATTATTACAGTCATCATTGACCTTTATTAACCATGTGGAGTTGTACCCACATACATACATGTATACATACATTTAAAAATCCACATATTCATACAAATATACCAAGAACAATTATTCGTCCCTTCTTTTTACTTTTTCACACTTTAATGCTGTGGCATAACAATGTGCCTCAAGCAACCGACGGCTAAACTTTAACTCATATCTCACATGGTTGTCAACAACGCAACACTGGCGGCAAAATGAACGCCACCTGGTCTTCCCCTTGGATCTTGAGACTGTACCATTTCTACTATGTGGGTGGGTTATTACACCATACAAAAACTAACTTTGAGGCAACAAAACATATGACCGACATCAATTACCTATTTCGGTGTGAATTATATTTTTTTGTAGAGTTGATCAGCAATTTACGTCATATCTTCATGTCATAATCGACCTATCCGCTAACATTCAGTGCGATTTGGGTAACTCTCAATTTCCATAGTACCAGTGTAGATGGGGAAAAATTCTATGTTCAAAATAAACTCTTTCATTCCCAGTATCCCAGTGACTTTTTCCTGTTTTTCTTTGTGCTACATAGATGATGCGGTGCATGCTGCTGTAATCCTACTCAGAAATCTAGCATTGAGATGGAGAAACATGTCTTTCAGAATGAGGGGGGCACGGAATAGGTAAGGCGAGTCTACAATACCCACCACCCAGGCTCTCAAGGCTTGGTGGGGAGGGGGGAGGGGCCCCTTAACTTTTTTTCTTTTTCCCCCCCCCCCCCCCACAGTCCATCAGTGATTTTTGTGCCGAAAATTTTTTGTTTTAAATCTCCAAATTTTGCATGTCCCCCCAGAATGTCACTCCCCCCACAACAAAAAAATAAGTTTTGGCCCCTTCAGAAAAGAACTGGTGCCGCATGCTTCAAGAGTGTGAAATTAAGACCCCAATTTCCACCGAAAGTAGACCCCTAGACATGTAGCTATTCCGGGCATTAGATTTGGGCCAAATCTGACACAAAATCCCCCAAAACATCTGATTCAATACAATTTTGAGAAATATTGGTCCAGTTGTTTCAATATTAGAAACAACAATGTATACTTAATTGGTCCATAGGACAGTTTGTATTAATTAGTCACTGCAGTTGGAGACAATTTTTGTTCATAAAAATCAAAAGGAACACTTTCCTGGGCCTTAATATCCTTGTTTTTGCAGACATTGGGGGTTTTTTCACACCACGAAATACGGCCCCATTCTTTCCTGTACAAAATGGGCGAGACGACAATGTCCTTTTCTCCTCAATGGAACATCTCAGACCTTAAAGCTAACATTCTGCTTGAATATCACATATCTCCTACCCATCAATCATAAATTAGGGTAATTATCCCAAATTTTTTCGAGCTACTGGACCGTGAGACTAGGGTGTATCTATAGCCCCCTATTTTTACAAACGTCTTCTGCTTGTTGTTCATAGCATAATGTGTGCCACTATCAAAAAATAATTACCATCAAAAAAAATTTCATCAAATCGGACTTCGTCTTATGGGTCCACCGGTTCCTTAAACGTGTTCAATGAGCAAATACGCATTGTTCTAAAGCAGCTATGTTGGACACTGTATTTTTAATATGTGGCTTAAAGTGGCTGCCATATTATAAATAGTCCTAATAGTGTCTATTTGAATGTTTCAAGACCCTTTCTAAAGCCAACTACATTTATAAATGCACAAGAGCAAGTATGCAATTCATAGCATCTATTTTGACATACATATAAACTTTAAATGGCTTAAAATGGCTGCCGTATTATAAATAGTGGTAATAATAAGCATCAAAAGTTACAAGACCCTTCTAAAGCCACTGCACTTTTTTTGCAAATGTCAGCTATGGTAGTATCTGGTTTTCAGCATCAATTAATAGCTGCCTTATGTTAACCAGAGGTAGTAATCCTGAAATGTTATTTAAACACTTACAATTTGTATCATTTAGAGTCTGATTTTAGGCATCAGTGTTTTGATTTTGCGCTTTCGAGATTTGGCATGTTCTTGCGGTCTTGCTCAACAACTTGCAGCACATTTTGGTAGTGATTTTTAGATCTGGATGCATCTAAGAAGTCCCGCACTGATTTTTACTCTGCGTTCTGCGCAGTCTTTGATCACATTGATGGCACCAATGTTGGTCAAAGATTCCTGGTAAATGTATGCAGGAGAATTTGACCAGTGGTTAACATCTTCAGTGAGAAAGCCAGTGTCCCATTTGCAGGATGCGTAGAGTAAACCGAGAGTCCTCATTGACCAAGTCTGCAAGAGTTGTTGCTGAAGTAATGTTGTTTGGAAATTCAGGCTTTCCGAATTTTAATCCAACCCCCTTCCTTAGGTGCGGTTGCGGTGGAACGGTTGGCGTAGCTATCTTCCCTCGCCTTTCACCAATGAGGGCTCTGTTTCGGATTCCCGGCAGGGGCCTCGTTCTCGGTGGCTTTATGTGAAATTGGTTTCTCGATCCATACTCGGTCCCGCAGGTTTTTCTCCGGGTACTCCGGTTTTCCTCCTCCTTCTAAATCGAGCTTCTGTCCTAAATTCTGTTCTGGTCTTATGGTTTTCTCTGATGTGGCTGACGCGCCTTTCATGCCAGCCGCACAGCTCCTTGATCACATTCACGTGGATATGCGCGCGTTACAAATACAAATTTATTATTATTAATTATTAGGTGGCTACTACGTCTACTGTGTGGGTTTAACTGGACAAGAAGCGATCAGCATCTAGTGCAACATCGCTTATCTGTGGTAACTATATCACTAAAGAGTGCAAGGGCCACCATGTCCTCAGATCAATACCATAGTGACGCTTCAAGCTCTAAACCCAATTTTACACCGGAACTTTCTGTTCAATTTGAAAGGAATGTTGAAGGGTCCCAAAATGTCTCCGTGTAAATTGGTCACTTCCCCCAATTTTACTCCATCAATATTGCTTGCGAATAGAGCACTGCTCTATTTTTCCAAGCCATAGTCAACCCCCTAGGACCCATACTACCACCTTGGAATGTTGAATGAGGTTTGACCAATAGGGAGTTCAAAATGTTTGCCTTGATATGTGTGAAGTCCAGTGCAGGTCTTCAGTAATACATGTATACATATCAATTTTGTGTTTAAAATGGCCAATGAATCATAACAATTTTAACTGGTAACTTTATCAATGAGGAGGAAGTGTTGTGAAATGTTACACTAGGGATTATTTTCACAAGAAAGCCTAATACTGAACCAACAGATGTTTTTCCCGTTCAGATTTTTTTGTCATTATTAATAAGCAATTTATAGTTGATCAAGCAGAATTTTCTGTCTTCTGGCTCCTGTAGGAGCCATGTTAAATTATTCACCTTGCAAGTGTCCTTCTACATTCTAACTAGGTCACATTATACCTGACACGGATTTCTAGCTCATCAATACCACCTCATCACACAGTGTAGAAATTCACATTTTGTGTATATTATAGTAGATGGCATTCCAAATTGGGTAGGCCCTGGTCAATGAGGTCAACTTCCAGGACCAAATGTCCTTGTGTAAATTGGAACTCAGAACAGTTATTATCACAATTTATGGGGACAGCCAATTCAAATGTCTTCGTGTGAATTGGGCTTATTCACTTGCCAGAACTCTGGGCTCACAACCTCATACTTCAGTTCCAACTTGTGAAACAGATTGAGGTCATCCCATGGGGCATCAGCAGCTAAGTGCAGTCATCCACCATGAACTGTAGATCAAAGTGGGGAAGAGTACAAACTGGGTTTTTCCCGGTATTCCCATAGAACTTGTCAAAATAGATTTTTGTAATAGGACTGTCCAATTATGTGGTAGACATTTTGTGTTATCACTGAGCAAGTTATTAGAACTTGAAGGGGGTATTAACATGTTGACATCACTTACAGTAGTGATTTGTTCCCAGTTTATTGATCAATTTATTTGTCTAACCTTTGATTACTTAAGTTTGTTGACCTTTAATACCTTTGTTGCCCTTTGACCCCTGTTGACCTTGAATCTTTTGACGACTTTCAACCCCTTGAATATGCAAGAAACAATTCCCATACAGTGTATGTAACTTGTTTCAAATGACCTATTCTTATACTATGTGTTTTTAGAGTGTCAAAGTTCACTTACTACACGTTTCATGGAAAAGCTCATTTCGAACTTCAGGCCAGGTGGTGGACCCATAAGACGAACTATCCGATGAAGTAGAAATTTAAGGGATTAGTTTTGGACAAGTGAAACATGTTAAGACTATGAACAAAAAATTTAAAACTATAGGGGCTATTAGAGCACCCAGTGAAGACCAGCATGCACCGTGACCCTGGAGGTCACAGCACTTTTTTCAGTCAGGTGGTTTTTCCTGTTAGAATAAGGTTAAAATTGGTTTTTCGGTTCAAAAATAAACTTCAATGACAACCTTTTTTTAATATTCCTACAGATTTTATACTTGATAGTGATGCAAACCATTATTTTGCAACCCAGATCTTTTCTCGCCCTTTCTCTCAGTTCTTAGGGTATACTTAGGCCTCATTGTCCACCAAAAACCCCACCTCATTTTCATTGGGGGCTGGACTTACTTGTTTCTTTCTACCATGTTATTTACTGGTGGAATCCTGGTTATCAATACCGCGATATGTAAAAAGCTCTTCTGTGAGTTGGTAAAAGGTGTACTCCAACACTTGCATGAGTTTAAAATCTACTCAATCGATATCGGTCACATTCCTGAAAACATCTGGTGATTTTAAAGGTGCGTGTTCCCGATTTAAGTATGTTGTTGTTCTCTACTTGATCACCAATGAAAGCCTGGCAACAGCAACATCTGCCTCATCAAGTACCGTTGGAACATCATGCGGTTTTTGGTGATAGAAGCATAAGCCAATATTGCAATGCCCTATTCACTACCTTGCTAATAATTGATGGTTAACCTTAAAACTGTGTTTTTTTTATATGGGTTGTTTACAACGGTACCTCGGCTGTCTCTTTGGGGTGAAAAATAAAGTTGCATGATTAATTCAGTATTGAATGTTTTTTTGCATTGTAGGCAATTCATGATGTATAATTCCAAAATTTTGATGCCTCACGTCTTCGTGAACAATTTTTATGATTGATCAAATGTTACATTTTTCGGAGAGGACAGATTTTGACAGGCACTACCATCATTTTACATTTTGGGGGAAAAAACAAGTGCTTTGATTATTTTCAGTATTAATTTTTTGTATTATAGATTTCAAAAGAGTTGTTTCCAAAATTTGCGTTGTGAGTCTTCAGGAAAAAAAATATGGTTAGTGGACAACTTTGTGTTTTTGGAAATGACAGATTTTAGTTTGATTGACGGACCACTGACTTCTAACATTTAATCATGTGATACAGGAAAACTTAAGGAGTAGCCACCAAGTGTTTACTACAACATGCTAGACCATAAAAAGAGTTTTTTATAGAGACTTCACAAATCAATTTGTCAATTTAGTTTAAGCTTTTATTAGCCTAAATATGGAGAGGAACATTTTTTTGGACGGAATTTACCCTAAATTTCAAACTGACACCGCATGTTACCAACTGGTCACATTCTTTTAAGATTTGGATTATAATTACCTTGCTTCAAATGTTATTCCTAAATGTTGAATGTTTGTCCACAATGTTCTTTATGACATTGGCTAAATCTACTCAAATATTACCCTACATCAAATGAGACAGTGATTTTAAGCAATTTCCCTTGTATATGTACAATATTTTTTTAGTCATCAGCATTCAATGGTTCTTTGCATCTGTAGGTAGTGCTTTTGTTGGTGGTCTTTAAGTTGGCATATTACCAATTATGAGAAAGTACGACTTGTTTTTATGGGTCACAATTGTAGTGTTCAGCCAAGAGGTACCCTGATTTGTAAAACAACCCTATGCAACTTTAGGATGGCAATAAGAAAAATATGGCCTTTCATCTGAATCAAAATCGATACTACTCACGGGTAAATCATGGGGTCCCAAATACTATCGAACACACAACCTTTACACTACCACACCTTGAAACTGGAAGTGGAAATGAGGCATGCACTAATATCACACAATTAAAGGTATTTTGAAGAGAGCTATATCACACTGGCATGCCTCACAACCAAGTGGCCTGGTTTGGAGTAAGGCCAAAGAAAACTTTGTGTGGCATCACAAGAATTTTTAATTTTTTAATTTGTTATTTTGTTTTAAAATGCATTTAACTTGCTTATTCTATTCACAAAATGTCACAACCCACTCAAAATTGAGATTTCGTAAATCAGAATAAAACATCTCTCACTTGATTGCTGCATCTGCTTAAAAGCACACTGCACATTTTCACAAAAATAATTTCTCCAATTTGATCGCAAAGTATAGTCTGGTCCATAGAAGAAAAGGGATTAATTTTAACACATAAAAATAACAATGCCCCAAAACAGATACATGGACATAATAAGAGTCTAAAGACTCCAGGTAATTTGTAGGCCAACTTAAAGTTTGCCCGTAACTTTAATCACCAAAATGTCACTTACCAAAATATCAAGACCTCGTACTTGATATTAAAACCACAAAGGTCACATACGGGGTCAACTGGGTTTCATGGCCATGGGATCCTGCTCCGATGTGTTTTTCTTTTGTTTAAACCCATTTTTCTGTCGTCTGCTAATGTCCCCAGCGACATTAATGATAAAATCTTTCCGTTTAACCATAAGGGCGCTGTTTGGTCTTAAACAGGCGAGGGCTAATATATAATAAAAGCTTTACAAACCAGGATGCAAGATTAACAATTTTGAAAAATCGTGAGGCGCTTATTTTAAAATTTGCCAGTGTCTCTCTTAAGCATGCACCCCGTTCTATAAACCTCAGACTGTCTCCCTGGTGAATGGGTCAAGGGATCAAGAAAGCCATGGCAAGGAAATGTAATGTTTGGGAAACGATTGAAAGGGCTAGGGCCAGAAGGGTGTTTTGAATAATCCCACAATGCATTGTAATGTTCCTATACTGTACTGTACAAAACTTATGTCTACTTATGGATAAAAAGGTGTTTCCAAAAGTTTCAGAACCACCTGACATAGTCAATAATCATGCTAAAAATTCCCTACGTACTATGCTTTGTGGGCGAAAAATTGAGCTAAGTCAGGAATTTTTGTGTGTTAAGAATAGGTTTTTGTTGGATCACCTACCCTGTTGAGGTGAGAAATTCCCACAAAACTGTTGCTTGTGTATTGACTCAATACATGGCCAGTCAATTAGCAAATAATAGCTATATACCTGGAAAAATTAGAACAGAATGATTTTTGTTGGAAACATCTCTAAGAACATTCCACATTACATATTAAAAATAGAAAAACATGGAGCTCGGAAAAAATGGAATTTTGATAAAACCAAAATGGCCGCCAGACCTACATGTTCAATAATATAGACATTACTTTGTTTGGAAATATCACCAATGCCTGCATGATACAAGTGTTCTGTATGAATATAATCATAAAATGTTTTACAGAGAGGGCCAAGTGAAATACAAAATGGCGGTAAATTTTTAAAATGGCCGCCATTGTCCCGCCAAAATCATGTTATTATAAAAAAGGGATGATTTGTGTCTCTATTTGTATATTGGATGCTAAAATTGGACTGAATCATGTGAAACATGTACATTCACAAAACATTTGTTAAAACATAAACTGTTAAACATTAAAAAGGACCACTCCAGGAATTGTGCAATTCAATTCAAATTCAAAGAAGTTTATTAGCATCTTCATTCAGTCATACATTACATTTGATAAAAATACATGAAGAAAGATAAAGAGAGAACTGGTGGTTTTTTAAACTGAATTTAGGGAAAGACATTAAAGAAAATGCAGGAGAGGTAATAATAAGTCTGGTGGACTTTGACATGGCCCCACCTTTCCCTATACAGAGTTTACATTTAATTTGGATTACTAGACCAGGCGGGACAAGATAGACTAAGCAAGACACAACAAAACAGGAAAGGGACAAGACACAAAAAGCAGGGACAGCCAGGACGAGGAATTGACAATTATTTTAAAAAAGATTAGGGCAAAAGAACATATTGATCATAGTGGAGCCAAACAAGAATAAGGATGAATGCAAGATGCGAAGGTATTGCAATTAACGATGTGAACAACTAGAAAATTAAAAGGATGAAGGTTTATAACAAATCTAACTAGTTTTAATATTTAGAATCATTTCATTGTTTCGGTTAAGTTAAAAGCACTAGTGGTTGTTGAGCGTTATGTGCTGCCCTAAGTGCATTCCATATTTAGGGCCAGTGTATTTAACTGAGAATTTAATTAGATTTGATGAGGGTTTAGTTGTTATGTATTTGCGTGCATTTCTGGTTGTAATCAGGTAGGTCACTGTGTTTGGAGAAATATTTTTGAAAATGGTTTGGAAGGGTGTTTGAGTTGTAGCGTACCATGAAACGGCTGTTTGTAGTTTGGTTAATCAAAAAATGTTGAGTGTTTTTAATTTGTGAAACATTGGTTAGTGTGAGAGGTGTATTCGGTGTTATGGATGATGCGCATGGCTCGTTTTTGGAGTTTGAAATATTGTCCAATTTACTCGGATTGGAGAAGTCATGGACAAATAGTGGCCTCCAGTGTTATGTCAGAATTGCCCAAGCTATGTCATGTAAGATTGTACGGCAGTATTAGGTGTTGTATTTTTTAATGAAAAAAATGTGTTTGGGGGTGTTGCGGGAATTTCCTAAGGATGACAATGTTCTTCGAATTGATTTGTAATTGAAATGTGATATTTCCAGGAAAGGTTTGAGCATTATTACACCTAGAAATGTATGATTACGGGGTGAAGGGAGTGTTGCAAATCATGATTTTTTGTTGGTGGTGTATGTGTTTTTTTCTTTGTAAAGTGAATATAGATAGTTTTGGATACATTAAGCGAAATTGTAGCTTTAAACCAGTTTGATTCATTAAGTAGCTCTTTGTAAATATGGTTGTGAGTGTGCTAAGGGTTTTGTATGTGATAAAAATATATTGTGTCATCGGCAAAATCATTAAAAAGAGAAATGTTTGAAGAGGAAGGAATGTCATTAACAATAGTAGAAAAAAGTAGGGGACAATATAGACCTTGAGGGACACCGCATGAAACTGGGAGAAGATTAGAAGAGTATGAACAAACGAGGTGTGAATTGGTGTCTGTGGATAAAAGCTGGAGAGTAGGTCTAAGGGAGCACCACGGATACCGTAGTGGTGAAGATTGGCAAGTAGAATAATCATGAGATGGTGTCGAAGGCTTTGGATAAATAGAGGAAGATACCAATGGTGTGATAATTGGCAGCTAGAGAAGAAGAGACGTTATTTAGATATCCAGAAGAGCAAGGTCAGGGGAGTGTTGTTGCGAAAGCCGTACTGGTTATCATGAAGGATGTGGAAGTGGGTGAGGAAATTGTCAAGCCTGTTATAAATAAGGCGTTCAAGGACTTTGGAAAAACAGGGAAGAAGAAGTAGAGGGCGGTAGTTGGAGAAGACAGGGGACGGTCTTTCGTGAATACCGGAATGACCTTCGCAACTTGAGAAGACGAGGGAAAGATACACTTGATAAGGAAAGATTGAAGATGTAGTAAGAGTTTGGAGATTAAAGGGAATGACACGCTTTACGATCGAGGGGCTACAATCACTCAGAGCCAGCGACTTTTGCCCATTCGTAATTTATGACAAGTCAAGAATCTCCTTTTCATCGATAGGATTCAAGAAAATGGAGTTGGGATAGGGATATCAAGAAAATCAGAAATAAAGAAGACGACTGGATCTTGGAGGCAAGTTCTGGACCAATAGTGGCGAAGAAGGAGTTGGAACTTATTAGAGATGAGTCCTGGGTCTGAAATCTTGCGTAGAACCATCTCGAAAATAGGAAGTAGCTTTAGGTCTGGAATTTTTGCCGATGACGTGGTTTGATTGGTTGCCATGTGTTTTTTATGTTGTTATTTGTAGATATTAATTTATCAAAGTAATATCTTACGTGAAGTCTTGATTAGGCTAGTAATTTATTTCTATATTTAACATAATTATGTTATTTATGTCAGTGGGAGTTTTAGTGAATTTGATGTATAATTGTTTCTCGTTTAATGATTTGATGCTTTCCCGCAGTAATCCAGGGTTTACTTTCTTACGTTTGTGTATTCTCTTATTAATTTTGGGAAAATGCTTATCCTAAAGGTACGTGAATTTTCGTTATGAAAAGATCAGATGATTTATCAGCAGAAGGGAATATTAAGACATCATCCCAATTAGTTTGGATTAATTCAGATTGAATGAAGTAATCGTAGTGTATAGATTTTTCTTTTGGTGTAATATTTGTTTTTAGAATTTATTGAGTTGTTTTTATTATCTATATCATGTTTATAATAGAAAATACAGGAAAATGGTCAGTTATGTCGTTGATAAAGACTACCTGGGTATTTTTATGATTTAGGATGTTAATGAATTGTCAATGAGGGATGATGTCCGAGTTGTAACACGAGTGGGTTTATCAATGAGTGGATTAGGGTGCATCTATAGCCTCCCTATTTTTAAAAACTTCTTGCTGATTTTTGTTCATAGCATAAACGTGTGCCACTACCAAAATAAATACCATCAAAAAAAATTTCATCAAAATCCGGACTTCGTCTATGGTCCACCCGTCATTAGAAAGTGTTCATTGAGGCAATACGTATTTTTCAAAAGCAAGCTATTTTGACACATATACTTTTAATATGTGGATTAATGGTTGCCATAGTATAAATAGTGCTAATAGTGTCTATTTGAAGGTTTCAAGACCCTTTCTAAAGCCACTACATTTATAAAGTGCACAAAGAGCAAGTATGCAATTTTATAAGGCAGCTATTTTGACACATATACTTTTAAATGGCTTAAAATGGCTGCCGTATTATAAATAGTGATAATAATATCAATCAAAAGTTACAAGCGCCTTCTAAAGCCCTGCACTTTTTTGCAAATGTCCTATGGTATTAGTCTGATTCTGCATCAAGTACTGCTGCCTTATTTAACAGAGTATATCCTTAAATTTTTTAACCCTTGTAAATTTAGAGTCTGATTTTAGGCATTGTTTGATTTGCGCTTTCGGAGAGATTCGGCATGTTCTTGCGGTTTTGCTCAACAACTTGCAGCACATTTTAGTAGTGCTTTTTTTAGATCTTGATGCATCCAAGAAGTCTGCACTGAGTTTTACTCCGCGTTCTGCGCAGTCTTTGATCACAGCACCAATGTTGGTCAAGAATTCCTGGTATGCAGGAGAATTTGACCAGTCGTTAACATCTACAGTGAGAAAGTCGATGTCTATTTGCAGGATGCGTAGAGTAAACCAAGAGTCCTCATTGACCAAGTCTGCAAAAAAAAAAAAAAAAAAAAAAAAAATTCAGGCTTTCCAAATTTTAATCCAACCCGCTTCTTAGGTGCTACTATGTCTACTGTAGGTTTTGACTGCAAGAAGCTGATCAGCCAGTGCATGTCGCTTATCTGTGGGAACTATATCACTAAAGAGTGCACGGGGCACATCATGTCCCCAGTCAAATACCATTAGGTGATGCTTCAATGCTCTAATTGCACTTGCAGAAACCTCTGGGTTTACAACCTCATACTTCAGTAACTTGTGAAACAGATTGAGGTCATGCCATGGGGCATCAGCAGCTGAAGTGCAGGTCATCCACCACGAACTGTAGATCAAAGTGGCGAACAGTACAAACTGGGTTTTTCACGGTGTAGAAGTAGTTATAGTCCGGCGTACTCACAGTCCGGGAACAATGGTGAACAATAGGGCAATCGATTCAGTTGACTCTTTACGCAACATTAGTTTCATGCTTTATTCCGTTATCATCTATAGGAGCCCGGACTATGGCTCCCGCCGGACTATAGCTGCTTTCACACCGGTATTCCCATAGAGACTTGTCAAAATAGATATTTTTGTAGTTGGGATCTGGACTTTGCAATTATGTGGTAGACATAATTGTGTTATCACTGAGCAAGTTATTAGAACTTGAAGGGGTGTGAAAAATGTTGACATCACATACAGTAGTGATTTGTTCCGAGTTTCATTATTGTCTACCTTTGACTTTGTTGACCTTGACCTGTGTTGACCTACGGTGGTGCGGAAAGTGTGTAGTCTGTGTCACAGACTCCGAAAAATATTATCTAAATTAGTACTGCACGAGAGATTAACGTTATTAGTCCGTCATAGCGAATGCATGCAAATGAAACTAAATCTCAAATATCTCCGGAAAACGAAGGGGTTCTCTGGAGATTTTTGCATCAGAGGGTCCGTTACTATGTTTTGTTTTAAATATGTACCGTAATTGGGTCTGAACCTATAGAACCTAGCGAGAAAATTGAACGATTTTGTCGGGTACTTCGGTGCTCGCAAACACGGAAAAGTGAACACGCAATCCCTACGGGCCGCATCCCTTTCCCACAATGCATTTCGGCATTATTTCAGTCTTGAGAATTTTCAAACGCTGGTTTCAATTTACGTTTTCAATTTTAGAAACAGGCTATACGTACTTACCGTACCGCCGTAGTGTTGACCTTTGTTGACCTTTGACCCCTGTTGACCTTGAATCTTTGTTGACTTTCGACCCCCTTTGAATATTCAAGAAACAAGTCCCATAAGAGAGTATGTAACTTTGTTTCAAATGAATATTCTTCATACTATATATGTTTTTAGAGTGCAAAGTTCACGTACTACACATTCAAGGAAAAGCCCATTTTAGAACTCAGGCCTTGCGGTGGGACCCATAAGACGAACTCCGATGTAGGTAGAAATTGAAACGGGATTAGTTTTGGGACACGGGGAACATGTTAAGACTATGAACAAAAATATTTAAAACTATAGGGGCTATAGATGCACCTCTAGTTTTTTTTCTTTTTTTTGAGTGGTAAAAAGGATGATGAGTACATGGTTCTTAAGAAAATCATTTAGTCGTAGTGAGATGATGTTTACAAAATTGATGTGAAATCTCCACAATGAAAATGAGGTAGGTTTTGACGATTAATCAAGTTAATTGTGGTGGATAAATTAGTGATGAAAGGCTGCGGTACATCTGTAGGGGGGTCTGTAGATGGTACACACCAGTTTGTATGGTCATGTTTTGAGGTTGGCGTTCAATCTCAACAAAATGGGATTCAATAGTCTTCACTTTTAAGTAGGTTTAAATCGTGACAAATTTTGAAGTTAAGATCATTGGAAATATAATAACGCCACCCCACCCCCTCTTTTAAAACTCTATGGAAATGAGCAGTTGAATAACCATCAATTTTATTTAGGGAGGGTATGGAATTCTCATCATTTAACCAAGTTGCTGAATCTATAGGGGGAATTTGTGGTTAAGTTTTTAAGAGTCGGTTATGCTAGTCAATTTTTATTTAGGCTGCGGAAATTGAATGAATTAGGCTAAGGTTAGACCATTTAATTGTAGTTTAGTATTGAGTATCACTACAATTGTAATTACATTTAAATTATTCTATTATTTCATGTCATAATATTCGTTAAAATTAATGTTTATCATCATATGTTCAAATAAATCGATTAATTGTTTAGATTAATTACATCACAAAAGAAATTTGTGATTATTGTAAAATGGTTTAGTTCATGTTTAATTCACTTCTTCATTTAATGTGATTAATGGTAAAATGATCCTTCCAATGTTTGCAATACCAAGTTTTGGTGATGGAATAATTAGCATCAGCAGAATCATAAAAGCACAACGGTTGTGGACTAACTGGCAGCAACAGAGCAAGAAATGATGTTTTTGCCCTAATTTGTTTATGACAATATACCCATGTCGAATCAGAAGGAAAGTGTGAAGCGACCGCACGGAGAATAATAGGGGAACGATGAAGTAGGTATCGTTTAGTCGATTGCTTGTCGATAACACAAAGCGGGTAGGAAATATCGTTGTACAGAGAGTAAGGTTGCCCGTAGGTTGGCCACAGCTTTTGGGGGTGCCCATAAGTGAGACAGGGGTGGAGATACATAAAATACATAAAAACAATTAACTAAATTAAACATAATAGTCATAATTGGCATTGTAACAAACAAAGAAACAGGACTAATGTAATTTATAATCTATTGTAATCACATCCGTAGAGAAAGCCATACACATGAGCCGTGTGATAATATTGAATACATATTTTTGGCATGGTTGACCACCTTTAATAGATGTAATAAATATACTACACAGAAATAATAAAGAGATTAAGACCTAATAAAAATTAAGTGTGTTTGTTTGTGAGTGTGGTGTGTGTGGTGGGTGGGTGTTGTGTGTGTGTGTTGTGTGGTGTGTGTGGGTGTGGTGTGGAGGGTTGGAGAGAGCAAATCATAACAGTATCATTGGCATGCAAACTCAAGTCATAACAACTGGAGAAATAATCCATAATCAAAATATTTGCAGAATAATTATGCATAAACAGTTTTGTGATTGCATTACAGAATAATTCAAAGTAATAAATAATAAAGCAAACAAATCAACTGTAGTTTGCATTAAATCAAAGTAGGGTCACAACATAATTGTCATTCCCAGACAATAATTAGTCCATTTATACACAAAATAATAGAACGTGTATATTTTTGTGTTGTGTTGATAACGCGAGTGTGTGTTGTGTGTGTGGGTGTGTACGGGTGTTGGTGTGGGGTGTGGTCCAAAGTGTTTGTGTGTAAGTGTGGGTGGTGGTGAGAGAAGTGTATATGCATAAATAAATATCATGATCGTGAAGCAATATCTTGAAATCATTTGGTCAATAGCAATTAACTCCACAAAGTAAATAAACACAATTGCCATTGATCAAACAAATTCTATTCCCCATAGGCTAGCTACATAACATTTAGCATGAAAAACCACTAAGAATACGAATAATAGAAATACATGTTTATACACAAAATACTATAAGATCAAAGGTGGTATCACAATACATTTTGTACCAAAAAAAAATAATCATTGACATATGTGTGATGTGTGTGTGTGGGTGTGTGTTGGGAGAATGTGTTTAGGTATGTGGTGGTTTTTGGTCAATAGCAATTAAGTCACAAGTAAAAACACAATTGCCATTGACAATAATTTCCTAGATCAACATAGATAATTGGAATGAGAAAAATTGATTCTTCGTTGGTAAAATCATGTTATACACAAACAAATAATCGAGACACATTGTATATGTGCGTGTGAGTGGTTGGTTGTTTGTGGGGGTGTGTCTTGGGTGTGGTTTGTGGGTTTGTGAGAGAGCAAATCATAACAGTATCATTGGCATGCAAACACACGTCATAATAAATGCAAAATAATCCATAATACATCAAAACATTGTTAGCAGGTCCTAAATACTTGATTTTATTTCAACGTTGTTCTGATATCATTGACTTTCTATCTTGGCATAATTTTTGATACCTGTTGATGTGATGGTAACTCCTAGTGCTGAAAGACTACAGTAATAGAAACAAACACACAAACCAAATCCTTTTTTATAACCGAATATTGTGTCGGTATCTGTTGCCGTGCGATGCTCTGAGAACACAGAGAAGTAGAACTTCCTGTGGAATTAAAATCACACGAAAAAGTTTGGGACTAATAATAATATTTCAACATGTTTTCACTCAAGAACCTATCATGTACTGTAAATATCGCAACGATGAAGACGGCCGATAGGTCCTTACCATTGAAACCTAGTTCTTGCTAAGGCTAACCAAGGCTTTGGACACACTTAAAAGCAGAAATGTCGCATATTAGATAATCAACCTTTCATTATAAATATGAAATATTAAAGTATAATTTATCCACATTTCAATAATGACAGATCTCATGTCCTCATGTCGCTAGGTTCCTGATCCGTTTTTATATTATTGCCAAGGTTACCTTGCCCCGCTGTAAAGAAACTGAGCCCCCATGAAGTGTCCTATCTACCATAGTAACATGTCGGATAAAAGTTGTGTGACCTGGTGACGAGGCCATTTAAGATACGGTCTGAAAAATATGCCATACGCACGCAAGGAGGACCCAAAGACAGATGGTGGTAGGCCACTCAGTCACACGGACACGTATTATATGACACCGGAACGTTGGCCTGAAAGTTTAAAGCATTGATTTACCCAGTTTCATTACTGATATATACGTCTCCAACTCTCCCTCGTAGCACTGAACACAATGATGATCTCACATCCCTGTGTCTGCCAACTCAATAGCCGAGCAACTTCCTCGCAAGTGGCCGTTTCAAGGATATTGATAAGGATTACACTCCGCTCTGTCAACACCCTTCTCACTAATTAGCTTACCTCTGCTATTAGCAACTAAAGATGGAAAGGCCCCAGGGCCCTTATAATGTTACGGTAGTTTTTGTGATGCCCTGGCTAGAGAGTAAGAGGGCCGGCCCATGAATGTCTTGATTTCACACATGTGACTTACCACCAGTCCTTACCCAAGATCGGAGGAGGGCTACATCATCGCACTCTCCAAACCAAACAGTCTGTTGACAACCCTAAACCTCCGCCCAATATCAATACTGTGTGTTTCCTTCAAACTCCATGAGAGGCTGATCCTGGCCCGGTTGGAGCTACTCGCCAAATCCCATCTAACTGACGAACAAGCAGGATTTCGCCGTGGCCGGAGCACTGTCCATCAGATCGTAAGACTCACAAATGATATTGAGGAGAGCTTTGAAAAGCGTCGTAAGGCAGGCTTTATCTTGGTGGACCTTACTGCAGCATATGATACCGTGTGGCACCAGGGCTTGACACTCAAGCTTCTCAGGACCACACAGATCGTCACCTTGTACAATTCATAGGTAATATGCTTGCAAACCATAGCTTTATTCTCAAGACCAGTGATGAGCAGAGCAGTTGTGCCAGTCGACTGTGTCATTTGAGGAACAGAGTCCCACAAGGATCAGTACTGGCTCCCATGCTGTTCAACTTGTATATGTATCAGCGATCTACCTCAAACAACATCTAGACAATATGGCTACCCCAACGACTTGCCCTTCTTCACTTGGACAGAAGCTGGACTGAAATAGAAAGTACACTTACTGCAGATATGGCCCTACTTGCAGCATATCTCAAGACCTGGCGACTAAAGCTGAGTGAAGCCAAGTCCACCGCTACTGCCTTCCATCTTAATACCAAAAGAGGCTCATCGCCAGCTTCAAATCAACCTCAATGGAGCGTCTCTGCCATACAACCCTACGCCAACTTATCTGGGAGTGAATCTTGATCAGCAGCTTACTTATCGGCAGCATCTCGAGTCAGTATGTGCAACTTTAGGTATCTTCGAAGAATAACCTCTTGTACCACCTTGCTGGATCTTCATGGGGTGTTAGCCCATCCACTCTACGCACCACCGCCCTGGTTCTGGTCTACAGTGATGCTGAATATGCCATCCCAGCATGGTGCAATAACTCTCCAAGCTGGACCCGGGCGTGGGGGGGGGGAATCACATATGAAATGGATATGGGTGTAAGGCTGCGCTTCGAAATGCAGAGGCATTTGGCGACAGAGGACTAAAAAAGATAGGGGTCTTTGGGTGAGAGCCAGGCAAAATGCCATAAGGGGATTTGGGTGACAAATTTGCAAAATTTCCCCCAAAATGGGGTCTTTTTAGACAATTTCGCAAACATTTTCCCCAAAATAGGGGTATTTGGGTGACATTTTGGCAAAATTGTAAAAAATATCGGGTCTTTGGGTGACATTTTAAAAATATATGGGTCTTTGGGTGACAGCGATGCTGAGAATAGGGGTCTTAACAGCCTACATGCGCTTCACCTCCAAGATAGGAGTGCCCCCCCGGGAGCTGGACACAATACTCAACGAGACCATGAGAACCATTACTGGCTGCTTTTGTCCCACTCCATTCGAGTTTCTACCAGTGCTTTCAGGCATTTCACCTGCAGAACATCATACACATAAACTGGTGAATAAGGCTCTGTTGGACAAGCACCAGCTGCATAATCACTGTCAAAGAATCACACCAGCTCGGCAGACAGAGACTGCGCTCTCGTCGACCTTAATTCTTTCGACACACTGCTAAACTCTCCAGCTCCCCATTCAACTTCTTACAGACATGGAACACTGCTTGGCTAGATACTCCAAGGCCAGACCAATTCACTATCACACCTATGACAGAACTCCCACCTGGTAGCAATCTTCCACATAAGAATGGGTCACCTTGAACAGGTTTCGCACAGGAGTCGGTCGTTGCAACAGCAATATGCACCGATATGGAGCCTGTGACTATCTCCAGCCTGCCAATGTGGCTCTCCATCACAGACTGCGGATCACATTCTCAATGAGTGCCCTACCTTTCGTCCACCGGTGGATATAGACTTCTCAAACCCCAACCAATCAGCAGTGAGCTGGTTCCACTAACTTCAACACAGCTGATGTCTCATATGCAAGAAGAAGTGAAGATGGCTCTCTTAACAATGTAGTTTAAAATGGCTATATCAGGATTATATGACAAACCGACGTAAAAAAGTATTAACTTTTCAATTTGGTTTTGGCGGGAAAATGGCAGGCGTCTTTAGAAATGACAGCCATCTTGCATTATTCTTACTCCAATGTACATAAACCTAATAAATTTAGGATATCCAAGCCAAATAACATGTGTAATGATAATCAGAAAAAATATTACTGAAAAAATAGTGACTTTTGATTTTGGTGGGAAAATGGCCGCCATCTTAGAAAATGGCCGCCATATTGTATTAACGTCAGCCAAATATACAAGTCATCTCACATTTGTCATATCCATATGAAATAATATGTGATAATGGTTACTTCTACAATAAACATCTGAGTCATCATGCAGGAACAATCAATAATTCTGAAAAATATGGACTTAAACGGCCATTTTGGTTTTATGCAAATTGCCATTTTTTCCAAGCTTCCATTTTTTTCTATTTTTAATATGTTGTTTGGGAAGGTCTTCGGAGGTAATTACAGCAGAAAGTATTTCTGTTGCATTTTTTTCCAGTTCAACCACAGCTTGCTGGACTAACACCCTCTGGGCCCTAGGCTAAGGTTTGGTTCCTTCTTGGAGTGATTGGACTGTTGAGAAATTGTTTCCTTTTCCTAAATGGTGAATTTTCAAGAGTCTTTATTTTCACACCTATTTTGCAGATAATTTCAGTAATAAATAACTAATACTTCCAGTTCCCTTGCCTTTAAACCATTATCAGGCCTTACCAGGTAAAAAGAAATTTAGATATGTTAAATTAAATTTATTTACATATTGGCTAAGAACATCAAATAAAACAATATACAGACAAATCAAGAAAAAGAAATATCCAAAGCATGTGACTTCTCCAACTCAATGAGGCAAGCCCAATGCAAGTTCATAAAATACATAATATTATTGCACAGAAATTTCATTTTAAAACAGGAAAAATAGAATGCCATATGCCTTTGAAAAAGAGAAACATGTCAAAGAACCCAATACCATATACCACCAACACCCATACCACATACTACAGACCATCCAACCCACCTACCCCACCCTACACACTCAATAACCCTAACCGTCACAAAAGGGTAGATGTTTCATATATAAGTCCCAAGGATGCAAATGAGGTATTGCTATTCATTCTGTCATGCGCTACTGCATAACACCATGCAGCGCATGACAGAATCAATTGTAATGCTTCATTTGCATCCTTGAGATTTCTATATGAAACATCTACCCACAAATGCAGCATGTTGGGAAATTCAAGTAGGATTCTTTCATTGCTTGATAATACAATCATATCGTATTGAAACCTAATGTTGATGTTAACAGAACACGATGTTATTATAGCCATTAGACTCTTCCATATTTGGTAATATTTACAATTCCCCCTCTCTCAGAACTTAAGCCATGCATATGATGTATGATATTATATTACACATTCATGCTTTCATGGTTGCAAAGGAGGTGACTCCAGCTAAAGAAAATATCAACTTTCATTAAAAGCTATCAAGTCAAATTTTACATTTGGCGATGAAAAAAGTCCTGTTTTACGGGCACGACCAACCCTGATTTTTCAGTTTGCAAAAATAGTTTTTCCAAGAATCAGCCTGTTTTTGGCCCAAATTTATCAATTTGGCTAGTGTTTGGTCGTCTGAACGAATGTTCATGGAGGTACATACAGTCCAACTTTCTGTGGTCCGGTCCGTATGTACGTCCGTATGACTCGGTTTATAACTTTTTCAAAAGCTAGCTCTATCCAGGCAAACGCTTACCCCGATTTATCAAATGATAGGATGATAGAAGCGATTGGGTGCCGCATATTATGTGTAGCTTTTGCTTGCATTATTTGCATATTCATGAATTTTAATAGCTTATTGCATTATTTTCAGGGACATTTTGGTAACCTTTTTGTTGATAATGCTCTGCTGGATAAACCTAATGTCTCTAATTTACTTCACACTGGTAGGGTGATAGAGTGGGTGCCAGGAAAATTATGTTTGTAGCTGTTTGGACTGCATTATTGCCATATTATTGAATATTAATTAGCTTTATGGGGCGGTCAAAATGATAACCCTTTCCCGCAAAAGGATTATGTGCAAGTTAATCTGGGGTTACGTAAGGAGTCGAATGTTGTAACTTGGTTGAAGGAAGTGGGTTAAAGAGTTCTCGACCTGATTACATAGTGGCCATATTTCGGCCAAATTACTTATGCAAATGAGCTAATTTTATATGCAAAAATCAGCGTAATGCTATATTTTGAAATGGTTACATGGGATATGCACAATTCCTTCACTGCATGAAACCCATTATGGTGCGCTTTTGAAAGGTTTCTGATACATGGGCTTGGGTATGAAAAATGAGCTAATTCAATATGCGTAATTGCTGTATCGCAAAATGGTAAATTCGGGATATATGAAATCCTGTGTGCTACATGAAAAACTTACCTACCATACTTGTGTGTGAATAATATGGAGGGGCAGGGAATGGTGGGTGTTGGGCGACGGGGGAAGGGTGGGGTGTTGGGAGGGGAAAGGGTGGGGTGTTGGCGAGGAGGCAGGGTGGAGTGTGGTGGAGTGTTGGGGAAGAGGCAGGGTGGGGGTTGGAGGGCCCGGGTGGGGGGTAGCAGTGTTAGTGGTGGAGGTAGGGTACGCGGGGGAGGGGGTGGGGGGTGGGTGGGTCGGGAGGGTCGGGGGATGTGTGTCTGGGGGGGTGTCGGGGGATATGTGTGTCTGGGTGGGTCGGGGGATGGGTGTCTGGGTGGGGTGGGTGGTGTGCGTGGGGGAGGGTGATCGGGGAAGGGTGGTCGGGGAAGGGTGGGGTCGGGGAAGGGGGCGGGTGACTCATGTGACACGTGTGTGACTGGTGATTTTGTGTGACATTGGTGACTTCATGTGGAACCATGTGACATAATGTGACCTTTGTGACCCATGTGACCTTGGTGACCTCAGGTCACCTTTGGCACCCATTCACAAATCGGTGTTGTGCCGGGGTAGGGTAGGGTGGATGCGATGAGACAGGGTGGGGGTGTCAGGGAGGGGGAAGGTGCGTCAGGGGAAGGGTGCGTCGGGGGGTGACCTCATGATGGCCTAGTCGGACCTCAGGACCTTTGTCACCCATGGGAATTTGTAACACTTCTCGCCGTTGCATTGTTCTCTTTCTAATCATCATTTGCCAAACTTCATCATAGAGCAAGTGATCACGCAACTAGGCGGGGCCACTGTGGTTCGGAGAAATGCCTTGTTTAGAAAAAATTTGTAAAAAATTTTTTAATTTTTCTTATGATATTTCGATTTTGGGCTATTTTAAGCCAATTTTGACCTCCAGAAAAAATTGCCCGAATGACCCACCTGAAAGGTCCGGAGCACTTTTGAACCCTCCAAAACTTATTTATTAATTCACATGCTATCATTCTCCTTTCTATTAAAACAACAAGAAACTAGATTCTGTTGTGTCAAATAAGCTATAGTTTGGTTTTTCTAGCATACTATATAAACACCTCAGCACCCCAGTTCAGGAAGTGTTTAATTATGTAATAAAATCATAGAAAATTCAGCGTGAATTACCAGGGTAATAATAGAGCACACAGACTTCTGGTATATTGAAAAAAATAACTGCATATTATGAATGCTTAAAGTACCTGCACATGATGTGCTCATCAACAATCACAATATTCCTTGTCTTTCACAAGGAAGAATATCTAGCATCTGGTTGGCACGGCTAATCCTTCACATGCGCGACTATAGTAAGTATTTGTGTTTGATTGGAGTAACAAACCTCTAAACCTACCAAAAGGTTTGGTGGAAACTTAGAAGAGTCTTTAAAATGAAAAGATGGACAGGAGCTGTTTGTGTATGTAAATGTGTTATATTAGACTTACAATCTCTAGCATTGAATTTGCCTTGCAGCGGGCAAAATAAGGTGGGTGTCTGGTCATCTGAGTTGCCTACAGGAAAACTTTGAAATAATTAGCAGTTGTCACGTTTGGGTAAAACCTGTTAATGGATGGTAACACCAATTAATTGTTAGAGAAATTACTCCTGATTATATGTCATCTTTTTCACTTTTACTCAACCCTTAACAAAAAGTACTAAACCAATCAAATAATACCATCATGGAATATTAATTGCTGGCAAGTGAACATTTCAGCATATAGATGTTAAGGCCTTGTTCTTCCACGAAAAAGTAATGGTGTCGGCAGTTTCAATTTGACATAAAGAGTACCGGTTCCCCAAATCATAGTTAAACAGCTTTATAATTAAAGGTCATCTTTAACCCACTATCGCGATCCTTATGGCTTAAATACAACAAGAAACTAGACGCCACAGTTGTGTTTAGCAAACACGGGTATATTCGCATGTGTCATGCAGAAACCGTTGAAGGTCATGTGTCCTATAGTGGGACACCTGATTTTGGGAGGATGTTACATTGGCACTAACTTTTTTGGATTTAGCAAAGTGCTACAAGATAAATAATTGTCCAACTGTCATAAATTTGGGCTTATTTTAAAGCCTATTTATTCCTCTTTTCAAAAATGCATTATTTTTTCACATACGTTTTATCGTTGTCGTTTTAATTAAGCAAAATGATAACGAAGTCAACTGTGGAGGAGCCGCGGTGCAGCCTCCTGTGTTAAGTCTATGGGAATTTGGGTTTTTGACATGCTTACTTTTTTTCAAATGATTGTAAAATGCAAACAACTAGTGATATGGAGATTTTTTTCTCTTGCACAGGCCCCATACATTTCTTAGTATAAAATCCAAGTACTTAAAATCAAATTCAACCCTTATTTAATGATTAATTAACTTTGATTTAATTAAACAGTTAACAACAGCCTGCAAGTAATGTGATTCGCTTTCAAACTACACAAAGCATTACCCAACAAACTAATTGCTAAGCCTTTAAGTCAATCAACATACAATTTAAATTAAATGACCAAACTAACTATTCCTTTTAGTTAGGCCATATAATTAGTTACCAATTAACTAATTAATGTACTAATTAACTCAATTTTGTCATTTGATAGGCCTATTCGCATGTGAGACGCTAGACGATGGTCAGTAATTTCATACTAAAGAAGAATACAAATAATAATAACGATGCTTTATATAGCGCAATTCCAGGGAATGATCATTGCGCTTCACAAAAGAAACATATAAAATAATGACAAGGATAAATGAACAAACCACAACCAGAAAATACAAATTTAGACAGGTATGGTTTTAACCATTGTTTGAAAGACTGAGCTTGTGGGCTGACCTAATGGTAAGTTGGTTTATTGATTCCAGAGAGTTGGGCAGACGCAGATGGGCTGTTTAAAAAGAAGATTATCAAAAGCCCGGATCAAATGAAGTCTTGGTTCCAATAGCAAGTGTATTATATGTTGGAATTGATGTTCAAGACGTTCAAGGCCAATATCTATCACACATCGATCACGATGAAATAATTTTTGTTTTAATACCATATTAATTGAACACCACCCTGTATGTCTTTCACATTTGAAAGTGTATGATCACCTGTAAATACATGTTAATACTTGAATACATTACTGATCAAAATTTCTTACAATTAAAGGAACCTCAGCCCACAACAAGTCCGATTATAAGGTGCAAAGCCTAAAAATATGTATACATAAATATGGGCATCATTACAAGTCGATAGCTACAATTTCATACCACCCTGTACAAAAACTACTTTGTTACCTGTCCAGATCTTATGATTCTTTCTGAAGATTTCCAGCAGGTACCAATGCTTTTTTACTGTTTTATATGGATCATTTTGTACTTCTTAATAAATGCATGTTATTTTTCACCAAAAATGTGTCAATTTTTTGGGCACCCTGTATGTCGCTTGTCCAATAGGCTGAATATACAAAATTTTATATGGTTTGAAAGCCTATAGTTCTGCCTGCAAGAATATGTAATTATCTTGCAGGTACTACTTGTCTACAAGATTTATCATCAGGTAACATATTAAGTGAAAAAATGTGTTTTTTAGGTTTTGCACCCTATATTTTTTCTTGCACACCCAGTATATCAACGTCAACATTGCAAATTTAGAGTCCTTACACCTTCAGCTTTCAGAAAATGTATGGTTTTACTATAGTGTTGTAGAGCATTTTAATGCTATGCTAACAAATATAAAATTTGATGAATTTCCTTGATTTTCCATGATGTAACGCTAGGGTGTCCCACTATATGACACATGACCTGAACTCTGGGGTTGAGATATCCAAAACACACATCAGAGCCCAAGGGCTATAAGACCACCAACTTTGGGCTCTGAAGCT
>JAMKCH010014938.1:0-37493 GCA_023653785.1 Ophioderma brevispina | reverse complement strand
TAGGATCAAACAGCCGTGCATTGTGCATGTAAAGACCATAACATTATAAGTACATATGCAAAATATCTCAAAAAAGTCAAAAATGTCAGATAAGACAGTATGTGATGTGGGCGACGATATATATTAAAAATACCTAAAATTTAGGTATTTTAGGATGTTACTACAAACAAAATATAATGAGAAGCTTTGAAAGCCTTTAAAAATATGTGTGTATCTCTTAGCACATGTCAACACTGTGCCACTGAATTAACTGGTATAATTCAGTATAATCATCACGGGCATGCTGATCTGATGTATTTGAAATGAAAAAAGATAACGAGTTACAAAACTTACATTCTTTTCATGAACCGATATCAACTTCTTCATAATATATCCTTCCCTAGATAATAGAAATATTGAACTTAAAGTGCTAGCAGATATAAGGTATTTTTGTTTACTGGCATTGGAGTGTTAATATACGGCAAGTGGTTGACTTGATTTTCACAATTTTTAGTGTTTTTGTTCCTACGATTAAGTAAGAGTTATGTGGAATTTCTTGTTACACCTATTTGGTCCCCAATGGATGGCAGCACAATGTATCTGCTCTCCACATTTTCAATGTTTTGATGTGTGTAGCTGGTATTAGTATTGAAAATTATACCAATGGTTCGTAGATACAAGGCTACATGTGTGATTCTTTTATGACAAATTATGGAATTGCTACTTGTTATTAATGGATTGATGTTTCAAAATCTGGATATATTTTTGTGCAAAATTTTATGCATGGGATAAGAAGCAAATACATCTCCAGCTTCCTCTTAATGGACCATCACATACTGCTCATTGGACTGTGAGAATGGATGGAGCCAATGAAACTACTAGCTCGTGTCTACATGTTAACAATGGATACTTTCCTAATTATATTGCATATTATCACTTGAGTACAGTATGTACTTAAATCTGCTTTTATATTTTTCCATTGACTGTGGATTTTCTGATATTGATTGCTGAACTGCTTATTTCTGCTTATTGAAGATTTGTGATCACTGTTTATCTCTTCACAATGGATTTACTGCCTGTGACTCTCCTAATTGCCTCGCTTGTATTTGCAAGTCCAATATGTTCACCAAGCATGCACCATAAGCCTGAGACTAGCAAAATATCACTTTCTATCTACCATGGAAATGGAAATTTCACACATCTTAAATTCCTTCATTCAAGAATTCCATACAATGTTAAATCAACTGCATCTTTTTCTTAAATCCATGGATGTAAACCCCAACCCTGGGCCTACAGCAATGATGTTACAAATAGTCCTAGTTCCTATGATGATAAACCTCCCACAAACACAGCTTGTTACGGTTACCGTACTGCTTCTGTATTCTATGAATCCTTATAGATATGAACTGAATTTACCCAGTTCCCAGTGATACATGAAACATATTAAAATGCTCCAAACTAACCGTTTTCCACTAATGTCGTGGTCAACGCGGGGGGACGTAAAACCACTTGCGAACAATCCAAATATCATAATGTTGTGAGTACCCTTGATGTCTGCATGAATCTAGACTTGAGGCTTTCTTAACTGAAGACCATAACAGATCAAGAAGTCCTGAGAAGATAGCCAAACCGCCTGGATCAAAATCGCCACTTCAACTAAAAGCTGAAGTATGGAATGCCAAATCCGTTTTGACTTTTTCTTGAAAAATGATTATTGATATTTTCTTCATAACTGAAACTTGAAGTGATGATGATTCTGTTATTATTGGCGTAACTCACACCTCCCTCATATTCATTCATCAAGTTCCTCGAACTCAACTGAACTTACGGCAGAAGTGGTTACTGTTCAAATCAAATCTAAATTATTAAACGACAGGACACAAATATCAAAAACAAATACTTTTGAACATGCAATTTTATCTAATGTTGTAAGATGTGTACAATATGTTGTGTATATAGACCGCCTCCATCTAAAAAATGGGTATTGCCGACAAAAAAGGACTTCTGTCTGATAAATGATGAGTTTATTTCTGATGTAATTATGACTGCAAACAAAATTGTGCTTATAGACGACGTTAACTTGCTTATTGATGGTCCCACAAGATGAGTTTGTATTTTTCATGAATACTCTATCTTCAAATATATGACTCAACATGTATGTGGACCAAACTCACAAGAAAGGTCATACTCCTGACCTGTTATTACCAGATGTGTGATAATATTGTTCAACAATGTAAAGTTTGCGTAAAATGCCTTATTCTGATCATATGTTTGTTTATTTTGATGTATAACCCAAAACCAAGACCAATATTCAAACAATCACGTAAACCACTCGTAACTAAAAAAATATAAACATGTGTTCAATCTTATCTGTTTAACAACTGAATTTTCGTCATTACATTTTTGACCAGGTAAACGTGAAATTTTACAATGAATTTGAAAAAATGTACTGCAACGGAGGTCATTGATAAACATGCACCACCCACTACAAAAGTTTTAAAAAAATCTGGCCACTTCACCATGTACACCAGTGAGATCAAAGAAGCAACGAAAAATACGCGCGTTGGAGAGAAAGTGGAAAAACATGACACAGAAGAAAATAGAAAATGCTATAAAAGCAACACCTCATTAAATAAACTCACTTCAGAAAGCAAAGAAACTTATTTTAAAGATAAATTGGCTGATGATGACAAAAAAGGGTTTTCCAAATATCAATAGCTCCTAAATAAAGGAGGAAAAGTTTTTCTGCCTGTAGAAAATGTAAAGAGTTAGTGACCAAACAAAAAGTTGTTCACTGGATGTTAATACCAAATGGTACCTAACATGCATCACACCAATAATGCCTGCATTAACATCTATCATCAATTTTGTCGTTCAGGTCTGGTACCTTCCAAACAGCTTTGAAACAAGCTATGTTTCTCTACTCAAAAAAAAAACACTACCTTGGACCCTAATGAACTAAAAACTCTACCGAAAGGCTCAAATATCAAATGTTTTTCTAAAATTTTGTGGGAAAATTGTGCAAGGCCTCAGACTTAATACCCAAATGTCTGAAAATCACGTGCTTGATTCACACCAATCTGCTACAAACATATGCATGGCACTGAAACAGCCCTCCTCAAAGTGAAAATGATTTGCTCTGTGTCGATGGACAGACACAAAGCGGTTTACCTTGTTCTATGGATTTTAGTGCCGCATTTGACAACCGATTGATTTGACATTTTAGAAGGGGTGATAGAATGACACATTACAGTTGGCATAAAAACACAGTGAGTAGAGGGTAATGAATTAAATCATGAAACAAGAAAATTCATCATACGTGGGCAACCGGACGTGCGGGTGATGCCATCACCCTTCCAGCTGCGTTGTGATGGAGTAGAAATTCAATTTGGATTTAAGGAGAGATGACGTCACAAGGTGTTGTGAGTGACGTCATTCTGCGGGGAGAGCCCTTATGGTTCGGTCCGAGGCGTGAGATAGTTGTTCCGAATGCCTCCACTACGGTTGAGGGATGCTTGTTCTGCCCTCACCCAGATGGCTTCTTTGACTCCCCTCGCTCAAACCACCGATTTTCTCGATCTAGGATTTTACCTCCTAAAGTCAA
The DNA here is from genome assembly GCA_023653785.1 of Ophioderma brevispina. NCBI lineage: Eukaryota > Metazoa > Echinodermata > Ophiuroidea > Amphilepidida > Ophiodermatidae > Ophioderma > Ophioderma brevispina. Next base: position 33,910 of record JAMKCH010014938.1, on the reverse strand, counting down.
AGGCGTGTCCGCTGGCCCTCCGTATGGGAGTACACTGCACGATTCGACTGGACCGCCGAGACGCCTCATGAGTAGCTCAAACAGAGTTGTGGAGCCTTTTCTTCAGTGGTCGGAGTTCTCCAAGTAGCAATCAGTTACAGTTAAACACATTCGGAGCAGTGAATTCCCATACAAGACAGTGCGGCTTGCCGGCCCTTGGGCGTTTGTCCTTGGGATGTACTAAGGACTGGCGAATGGTGTTGGTAGGTTTGAAGGGTTGAAGATGTATCCTCTTGAAAATACGTTTGAGTTTCTCGGAAAAATCACCGTGGTACGGTATAGTTACACTGGTGCCCCTTCCTGAAGATTGTTTAGCAATGGTGTGGATTTTTACTTTGACCTGATTCAGAGCTTTGTCAATCGCCCAGTTCTTGTAGCCGCATTGGCGGAGAGCGCGCTTTGCAGATGCTATGTTCAGTGTCTCATCCGATCTTTGGTTGTAATAGAGTCCGCTCTGTGGAACAATGTTTTCACCACACCAAGTTATGATTGAAGGGGTGGTTGGAATAAATTGCCAAGTATTGGTCAGTATGTGTTGTTTTCGATACAACGATACCGACCAATGAACGCGGACGCGCGACAATCAAGGAAAGCTAACTCATTATTGGACAAACCCTCTTGGGTGAACTTGATATTGGGGTCAATGTGTGATGTGGTAAAGAATGGCAAGTTCATGTGTCTTAATTAGTACCCAAGTGTCATCAACATATCGGTACCACTTAGATGGACTAATACCATTGAAGGATGATCAAAGCTAAGGGTCGAAACTTTCCATGTATGGTTGGAGATGATCGGTGAAACCGGTTGCCCCATACTACATCCATGGGTGTGTTTGTAAAATGGCCGCCCATAGCTGAAGTAAGTATTGTCCAATCAAAGTCCAAGATACATAAGTTGTCTGACCGAATAAATCTGTCGTGTGTGCAAGCTGGAATCATTGTCAAACTTCTAAACACATTTCACCGCGTTCAGCCGTGGATATGCTAGTGAAGAGCGAGGCGCACCCGCGTCTAGGAGCGTAATAGTGTTCGAAAATCATAAGCGATGTTATGGTTTCATCTGGTCGTGGAGAGGGCCCTGATTTTTTATACAAAGTCTATGAGTTTAAAACATGGGTTCTGTTTGGCCGACAAGAGGGCTGAGGACCTTGGCTAAGTATTTTGCGATGTCGTAGGTGACAGCACCGATACTGCTGACAATGGGCCTCAAGGGAACATTATTTTGTGCACCTTGGGCAGACCATAAAAGGCAGGGATGGATTCAGCCGTGGGATGCAATTGATATTTTAATTTTGCATCTATTAGAGTAGATGGGTTGATGGGTTCAATCATACCTACGTCAACGTACAAGTAAGAGTTTGTTTTGCGGGCAATTTTTCAAAGAGCTATACCATGGATTTTGCCCTACCACAAGGTTCTGTGGTAGGCCCAGGGACTTTTAGTTACTATACTTACCCTCTTGGAAAAAATAATAAAAAAACACGGACTTAACTATCACACAGAATTTGATCCATAAATATCTGGAAACAGTGTCACTGCTTTATTCAAACTGGAAGCATGCATTTAAGACATAAAAGAGTGGATGAATGTAAATAAACTCAAACTGAATGAGGAAAAACAGATTTGTTCATTGCTGGCTCCAAAAGCACTTTGAGGCATCTTCAAAACGTATCCCTGAACGTCTGCGGAACTACAATTGTACCATCATCTACTGTTCGTAATCTGGGTGTCCACTTTGATTCAGACCTGTCTATGTCCTGCCATATTTCTACACTTTGCAGATCACTCAATTTTCATCTCAGAAACATTGCCCGTATTCGCCGTTACATCGATGAGGAAACATGTAATCATGTTGTAAGATCACTTGTAATTTCTGAACTGGACTACTGCAACTCACTACTAAACACACCCAAAAAAGTAACTCCCCACCCCTGAAATTTGTCTGTCAAGTTCATACGATACATCGCATTATACACTATGGGATATAATTGGAAGCGGCATTTATTTACGCACATTTTGACACCTCATTTGTGGTGATTGAAAAAGTATTGTTGAAGTTATGCCCACTTGACCGAACTCACCACAGGATTTAAAAGTTGCAGTAAGCCCTATAGAGAAGGAGAATTTGTCATGCAGAGAAGAAGAGGATTGCACTGATTTCAATCTGTAGCAGTATGATTGTCAATAGGATTTACTGCAACTTTTAAATCCTGGGGTGGGTTCGGTCAAGGTAAGCATATGGTACAACATTTGGACGAAGAATTTGCACGACATACCAGTTAGCATTCAAATTTCCGACGATCTGAATAAAAGTGCCATAAGAAATTAATGTCGCTGAGTTCGCTGAAAGTGTGTTGGATTCACACATTAATGAAGACTCGCCTTTAAGATAACTGTTGGAATCAGCCGAAGTAATGATATCACATTTGTGCCTTTTGAAAATGGCTCATTTTGTCCTTAATCGCCGGTCAGTCAGCCAGGAAGTAAAGGATGTCTCTATTTTCACACAATAGTTACAGTTGCAGTAAGCCCTATAGAGAACGAGAATTACTCATGCAGAAAAGAAGAGGATTGCACTGATTTCAATTGGTAACAGTATGATTGTCAATAGGATTTACTGCAACTTTTAAAATCTGGGGTGGGTTCGGTCAAATGGGCATAACTTCAACAATACTCCATCAATCGCCACAAATGAAGTGCCAAAATACGCGTAAATAAACACCGCTTCCAATTATATCCCATATTGTGTAACAAGATGTATCGTTTGAACTTGACAAATTTCAGGGGTGGGGAGTTACTTTTTTGGGTGTGTTTATATGGGATTAACTTAAAAGAATAAAGGAGACTCCAATCTATTCAAAACAGGGCTGCCAGACTTATATTTAAATCAAACCGGAGGGAGCACATCACACCATTATTAAAACAACTCCACTGGTTACCTATTAATGAAAGAATCATTTTTAAACTCCTTACACTAACATATAAGAGAAAAAATGAAGCTGCACCAAAATCGTATCAAATGCCGCACTCACAACTCTCAACACACAATGTATCTTCGATCCCATGCTGACAGCAATCTTCTCGTTTCAAAAAGAACATAAAAATTATAACGGTGGCAAAGCTTTCCGCCATTCAGCACCATTTTTATGGAACAAGTTACCTGCAACAATGCGTATGTCTCCTAACCTAAACCATTTTCAAAGCAAGATTGAAAACATATCTTTTTCCAAATTAACTTTATTCCATGTATGTTGTAGCTTTAAGATTGTAGCTTTAATATTGTAGATTTTTTTAGTTGAGTTGTAAATGTAAGGCTTGTATGTAAAGCGCTTTGATCATTCTTAATGCTAAGGCGCTATATAAATATATGTTATTATTATTATTATGTTATCTTTGATTTATATCCTAAAAATGCATTTCCACATTTTTTTGATTAGCTGGCAATATCGCTGCTTGTCGCTTTAATTGATATCTTGTATTGTAGAATTATATTAGGGCCATTCCATGCCAATTCAACAAATCGAGTACACCATCACCTCATGTATTTCTTTCTTTTTTGGTGTATTAAAAGATGTTCATGAGGAACTGAAATTCGGAAAATTTGAACTCTTTACCTCTTTTCATTTTCACGCTCCAGCAATTTTAAATTTGAAGGGGGTCACCTCAAAAACATGTACCGCTGTAAAATTCAATATTCAGAGGGCCATAAGTAAAGAACTACACCCCTCAGATGCTTCAAACTTAGCGTTCTGGATAACCTTTTGCTGCAGATTGCAAATATGTGAACAGAAAAATGCACCTTGCCCCAACTTAAAATGACAGGGGGTTAAAAATGGCTCCAAAACCACTACGGCTATACTTTGGGGCCCATAAGTCAAAAAGTAAAAGTGATATAACTTCCAAATTTGGGCTGGAGATAGCTAATCTTAAATACAACCCTTGTGTATAATCTTATACATATATCAGCTTCGTTGGAAGAGATATAGCTGTCGCAAACAGTAAAAAAATCCAATTTGACGTTGACTTAGCCCCCCTAAAAACCAATGTCAGACATTCTGCACCAAATTCTGCTTGAAATATGTTTGGGGGGTCCTTGCTTAATATTTTGGCAAAGTTTCATTTTGGTGTCTAAGTGTCTTCTATAAGTAACTGGTCTTCAAAAAGCCCTACTTCATGTAATTAAGTTTTGAAAGAATTCCCATTGAAACACACAGGAAACCTGAACTTTGCAAACTGGGTATTAACTTGCACAGTTCACTTTTTACTATATAATTCAATTAGAATATTAATGTATTATAAATTCCTTACCAAACAAGATACCAAGCTGAAATTTGGTCCATACCTAGATCAGGTGCTAATAAGGTGATGATATTGATTTCAATTTCATTGTTAGAGTTCTACAAGGTCAAACTTGGATTCAAAGTCTTAAAACTGCACTTGAATACCCAGGTTGCAAAGTTCAGAATTCTGTGTACATTTCAATGGGAACTTTGTCTGATATTAGTTGAAAGTTTACATTCTTTGAAGCCTGTTTACCGACATATGGCAGTTAGACACCAAGTTGAAACTTTCCACACAACTTCAGCAGGGGCCCCTCTTAACCATATTTCAAGCAGATTTGGTGCAAAATGTCTGACATTGATTTTAGGGGGGTCAAGTCAATGTTAATTCGACTTTTTGTTTTTTGCGACACCTTTTTCTCTTCCAATCAAGCTGATATAAGTATAAGAGGGTACAAGGGTACACAAGGGTAGTATTCAAGATAAGCTTTCACCAGCCCAAATTTAGAAGTTATATCACTTTTACTTTTTGACTTATGGGCCCCCAAAGTATGGTCCGAGTGGTTTTGGGGCCATTTTGACCCCCTGTTATTTTAAATTGCGGCAAGATGCATTTTTTTCTGTTCACATATTTGCAACCTGCAGCAAAGGGTTATCCAGAATGCCAAGTTTGAAGCATCTGAGGGGTGTAGTTCTTTACTTATGGCCCTCTGAATATTAAATTTTTACACCTTACATGTTTTTGAGGTGACCCCCCCCCCCCCCTCAAATTTAAAATTGCTGTAGCGTGAAAACGAAAAGAGGTACAGAGCTCAAATTTTCAGGATTTTAGTTTCTCGTGAATATCTTTCAGTACACCAAAAAGGAAAGAACTCGTTAGGTGGTGTTGTATTCGATTTTGTTGAATTTGGCGGAAATGGTCATACTCTCCTTCATTGTTGAGGCCCGTATAATTGTTTTCCGGGCTGGGACAATACTTCCACGCTTATTTATTTATTTCATATTTATTATATTTAGTCACACTCACATACTATGTCGAGCACTATTGGCCAGAACACCCCCTTCCTTTTAATACATTTGCCTCTAAATCAGACATTAGGGTAAAAGTAGCAGAAGATGTTTTATTACCAGCTTCGACAAAGTCCAAAGATATCTGGCTGTGGTAGCTTTGATCAGATACAGTCAAAGGGCCACCAGTACTGTGATAAGGCGAACCTTCGTGCTCGGGTCTGAAATATACAACAGAAAAAAAAACAAGAGTTGTACTATACAGTTTCCGCGATTTGGGTTCTCCCGGTTTTGTTTATTTTTATTAAAGATACGGTAGTCCCTAATTTCCATACAAAACTAGCATGAGGTGATTTTTTACTGAATGTTACCACCTAACTAAACATCCTAGATAGTGCAAACTATACTTTTCTGGACTGTTCATGCTCATACCACTTAACACCACTTTTGTCAAGATCCATGCATTTTGAGAGTTTGGCCCCCTGTACAATGACCAATCAAATGTTCAACGACCTTTACATTTTCACCTATATCTCTGTAACTGAACATCACAAGTATGCCAACGTATATATTTTCTGATTCTTAAAGATGAGACGAATCATTGGAGACACTTTTCAACTAAATCGAACTACTTCAAATGACCGATCTCTTTAGATTCAAGATGGCCGCCAAACGGACCCCTTGAGACAATATTTATTTTTGGTAACATCGTTGGTCATTGATGAGGTACATCAGCACGAACACATAACATGAAAACGAACATATAACATGAACAAAATTAAAATCGGTCATACAGATTCAAAATGGCGGTCCAAAACCGAATTTTATGATGCACAGCAATTTCTCGCGCCCAAAATGAAAAAATCACTTCACCAAAGGACTTTTTCATAAAATTGGGCTCATATTAGTAGGAGATAAATACAATTACATTGCTGAAATAAAAAAAAAATAAAAAGTTACTCCAGTACGATTTAAGGGGTCGAACACATTTTGAATAGCGCCACCAAAATGCCATTGTTTATTAATGCTAATTAGTGTAAAAACGCCATAGCCGATTTGATTTTTCCACCAAAATATGCGCAACTCATATTAAGACACTGCGTAAATTCTTGTGCAAAAGAAAATAAAACATTGAAACATGGCGCGCAAAAACGAAATCCTGGGTCTTCATGAACCCCCCTCCTTATGCAAAGTGTTAAAGACAAAGCTACATATAGAGCATCAGCCCAGAAGGTTTTGGTTAGACGAACGAGATACCAATAGCTGAATACGGGAACATTCAGAGAAAAATATAACTTTTGAAAATATGAAGGTCTGCCGGGGACCCGTTGTTGCGTGTAGCCCCAGGAGAGGGGTAAAGTTACTATGGGGGTCAAATGTTTGAACTGCTCTAAATCTAATATAATATATCTCAAATTATTCCTTAGGTAAGCAGGAGTAAAATAATCATTGGGTCACACGCGTGTTGTGCTTCCTTTCCAAGATATTTGGGAAAATAGGCTAAAGGTCATTTGTTTATTCAAGAAAGGTCACCCGTTGCAATACCCAGATTTGTTTGTAAAAATATTTTTTTTTTAATTTTTAATGATACTGAATCCAAATATGAAATGCTTTTGCACTTTCGGCATCTCCTTGTTGTTATAATTGAATGGGTACAAAATTCTCTGTAGGACTCCTTTAGCCTATTTCCCAAATATCTTGGAAAGGAAGCACCACACACATGTGACCCAATTGACTTTTTTACTCCTGGTAACCTAAGGAATAATTTGAGCTATATTTCATTAGATTTAGAGCAGTTCAAATATTTGACCCCCATGGTAACTTTACCCCTCTCCTGGGGCTACACGCAACAACGGGTCCCCGGCAGACTTTCATATTTTCAAAGTTATATTTTTCTCTGAATTTTCCCGTATTCAGCTATTGGTATCTCGCTCGTCTAACAAAAACCTTCTGGGCTGACGGTCTAATACTCTCTAACCCGTTCCCTCTCGCTATCGCGGCAAAGAGTTATTCCATTAGACCACAGGGACTGTACTTAACGTGGATAACAGAGAAACGGGCACCAAGCGCACGAAATGTTTAATCTGCAAAGGTTTAAATCAGCTGTAAATGTTATTTATAGATTGAAGAGGATGACGGCCAGCATGTTTCAAGCAGAACATATCATCGTGAGTTCTGTATACTGTCGACTCAGCATAAATGCTAGTTCTGAGAAAACGGCATTTGAAAGTTTGAGTTACTTATGAATGCGTGTAATTAAATGAAAAAAAAAAGGAAATGGCTAAGTTTGAGTTACTTATGAATGCGTGTAATTAAATGAAATAAAAGGAAAAGGCTATTTTAAGTGGTGTATGTTAAAGACATGAATGGTTACTAACTGACGACAGTATTAAAATACTGAGAAACAACTGTTTTCTTATTCAAAATGGCCACTGAATGTGATTTGACAGTTTGTCAAAACCCAAATGTTTGATTCGCTGTGTTCTAAGGAGTCGAATACGTATTCGACTGCATGAAACCCGCTGATTTCTAATGTTGGTATGGTGAGATTACTATAGCTACGGGTTTTTACTATTATATTTTAAAATGATGATGCCGATGATGCCACAATGATAAGAACAACGATGGCGGTGATGATGGTGGCAATAACAATAAAATAAGGAAACATCGAGCTTTACGACATTGATGCTACTGATCGATGATGATGATTTTGATGATGATGATGATGATGATGATGATGATGATGATGATGATGATGATGAAGTCGTTTGTATACAAACGACTTCCATAAACGGTTAAAATGGGAAACTTTCACTGTTGCATTATCGTTGCTTGTAAAATATAGCGCAGACTGACCACAATGACCAACGAATTCAGAAAATTACAACCTCTTACAAATTTGGCTCCTTAAAATTAATATCTTTAATTGGTCGCCAATATGTTTTAACTCATTTTTGCAGAAAAAATCATACATTTCATGTGTAAATATTTTAGAAGGAACACAAACATTGTATAGTGCATGTTATATAAAAAATAATAAATAGTATGCATGTTGTAAAAACACAATAAATATTGGCTAGAACTGTTCAAAAATTGAGCTCAGAAAATATTTAAAATGTAACTGGAATCATAACTCAAAAGGTTTTGGAGGATAAAAGTGGTCTATACAACTTTATAACAACCATATTTTTCTCGTTTTCTTAAAATTTCAAATTACATATCGTCGCTGGGCGGGAAAAACTGCATAATTATGTAACTCCAGAGGTCAAATGCAAAACCTCGCATTTTGGTCACAACGGATTCTAGTGAATTTCAAGCCAAATATGATAGTAAATCATATGGCAGATTATTTCAGAATCTGGAATAATAATCTCTTTTAGGTCAAATACATATATGAGGTTTTTCCCGCCCAGCGACGATATAGATCCCATCTTTTAAAGTAATGTACACGCTTAAAACTTGAAACGAATTAACAGTTAATATGTGTAATATACTCAAAAGTAAAATCTAACATAATCTAAAGAATTTAGAGGGCACTAACGCTTATACAAGTACCTTCCCAAAGAAAATATCAATTTGTTCCTGAAAGGCGAGTTTTTTTAATGATGTATTAGTAATTATTTAGTTTGCAGAATGTCCAAGTTAACATCAAAGAAAATCAAACTTTCACAATATGTTTACAAGTCAATTTTTGTAACACGTTTTACTAAGGGTTGGGGTGGTAAATACCCCGATAATTCATTATTATAAAGCCATAGATGATTTCGATGTTGGTACCAGTTGATAGCGTTGGTCCTCCGTTTTCTAGCGCTATTGCTTCCAATATAACCTAATATGGTGTCACAATGACGTCAAAGTTCACAAGTTGGCAAAAATGGTCATCTACACAGACAGAGTATAAAATGAAAAAAATTAATTTTGCATCAAAAAAGGTAGGAATATTGGATTTTCATGCGAGTTTTGGCCCCGAATGATATGGAAAATTACTAGTTTTTAATCAACATATAATTTTAGAGCCATACAATACACAATATTAAAACAAAGGAACTAATAACTAAAGGGTAATCCAGTATCATTTTTAGGCAAATAATGTGCCCGAAGTCGGAAAAACTAAAATAACGGCGCCCATTATTTTTAATTTTTCCCCCCGAGGATACATTATGAGCCCATAGATGATACTACAAACTAACTAAAAGAACTTGATTTTATTTTTTGTTTGTATAGCTTTTAAGGTAATAAGCCTAATTTATGTATTTTGTGTGCTGATGAATGAAAATAAATAAGAAAATGCATTAGCGGCTCAATATTGCAGAATAATGGGCAGTAAACTGACCAACCAGAATACTGCATTTTCAATAATGGGTAGTAGAGGTAATAGAACTACTCCCCACCAATCGACTTCGACGCTAACACAGGTGACGGTGCTATCTTCACGTTTGTTTCACCAAAATGAGCAGAAGGATGTGAAATAATTATATGGAAGACTTAACGAAAGTTTTAAGGTTTTTTGCGCCAGGGAGGAATTAAAGTTTACCTGGGTGGTAACTCCTCCCCTTTGGTAATAATGTCACTATGTCCCCTTAAAGTGATAAATTTGGTTTATTTGTACAAATGTTAAAACTACAAAACTTGGATAATTCTTGGATAATACGCACAGACCGTAGGTTTCAATTAGTACAAGTAACATAATAAAAACACTCAAAATTAAAATGGGAAACAACATGACCAATCATTCATGAAGTATAGAAAGGCAAATTTCACCGATTGCCTTAAATCTTGACAGACCTATTATCAATTTTTATCACTGAAGTAGCAATTTTTTTGTCCCAGCGAATACGTATTCGTTCGCAATTTCTCTGTGTGCTTTGAGATATTTTGGACCCGCAAAGCTATCGAATACGTTGTTTGTGAAACCCGTTTTATACAAATGGGTGTTATTCGACTGCGGCTATTTTGGTTAGGAGATGTAATTTCACTTTGATTTCTGGGTACAATGAAGGAGTACATAAAATGCAACCAGAATCAACTATTAACTCAATTTGACCAAAAAATCAGATTCGACACTATGTCGTGACCACGACAATATGACTACGAAACTCATTATAATAAATACTGGGAAAAAGTAAACTAGAAATTACAACGAACAAATTGCACAAATCCACACTTCCGAATTGGTTTGAAATATTAGAAAACGACTGGACAAGATATGTATTTGATTTAATTGTTCCATATCAAGAATCCCTCCAAATTTCTTACATTATATTATTTTCAGATTTCAAGAAGTATGGTAGAACGTCTTTCCACGCCCAACCTTCCGCACCAAGTTTTTCCCAGTTGTCATAGTCAGAAGAATCTCCGCGACAGTATACCATTCCGTTTATGGAGCTGGAACCTCCTAAACACTAAATAAATAAGGTTAAATAAAATTGGTGTTACAAACACACACCATGCGTGGCTAAAAGGTTATTCAATGTAAATACAAGCTAATACGTTCTCTCTGATTTCAAAATACATATTTTGCTCGACCAAACTTTAATATATGATTAATATATATAATATAATTTACATACGTTACATACATAAACGCAACACGCATAACTATGGATGAACTGCGGCAAAAACCCCGGCGAAAAGCAAACTATAATGATTGATAAAGGAATGAATAATGTTATATTTTTACTCAGCTACCACGGTAATAGTAGTATCGTGAAAGAGCAAAAGTCTCAATTTTTTTGGAAAATTGGGGGCGCCCTTCCAAAAATGTGCTGGTATTGCTTTAAAGGCAGCTTTTTCGCCTCACGTGGCCACGTGATATTTAATAAACCCTCCTTATATGGAACATTGTTTTGTGGTTTAATAACGAAGATCCAACTCCCCTCTACTCACCTTCTCGAGTTGTGCTCTTGCAAAAAAAAAAAACAAACAAACAAACAAACAAATGCTCAGACTGTTAAAAAGTACACAATTTAGTTCACCACCGCTAATGGCTATGGATTGGATAGGTTAGATATCTGCTGACCTACGACCTCCAATGAATGAGGCAGTTTAAGATATCTCTTTACATCTTGCGCAATTATAAGTTACTTTAATATTAAAAATCAGATGCACGATCGCTACCTTTATGGATCGATCAAATAAATAAATATAGTAACAATGGATCAGTCCAAAAAGAAAAAGTCTAACGAACAGGTACATGTCTCACTTTTGTTAGGAGGGCTCAAATTTGTGAAATAATTCCCGGGAGGAGGGTTGCAATTGAGTGATCAGGTTTTAGACGACGTAAGTGAAAGAAAATATCCACATATCGTAAATATACGATATGTGTCTTGCAGTGGTTTATGACGTATAATAATCCAACAACTACCAATACAATAATTACTACCAGTACCTTTCCACGAGGCCATCTCGAAACAGTCCAGGCTTTACATGCATGTTTTTGTGGTTGAATCTGAAAAAAGACATACGCTGTCGTGAAAACCCTTAATAATATGTTATAGTCCATAAGCCAGTTTCTGTACGGGCCTTAAAAATCGAGTTTGTTGCACCCACCTGGTGATTAATTTTCCAATATATCACCTTGAAGGGGGTGTCCCCCTGACTAGGATTAGGTATGTTTCCGCCCCGAAAAGTTGCACAATAGCGCGTACTGCCCATTTCAAAATGGCCACCATTTTTTATGAAAAACTGCTATTGTATTTTCATTATAGATAGGAATTTTATCCAGGACTAAAGGAAATAAAGTTCTACCTTCCTGAAGTGGGCTTGAACATTTAAGTGTCCAAGATGGCCGCCGGTAGGAGGCATGTTTTGTTAAATGTACTACAATTGCCAAATAGATGGGGTATGAATGCGAGTAATATTTTGAGAGCTCCAAAAAGAGATTCAATGACATTTGTGTATTGCGGACATGATCATAAGTCATGATGGCGGCGGTTATACCCGCTCCGGGGGACATAAATCAAGAAGAAAAACACCCCTGCACCCCTTTTTGGACATAATAAGAATCATAACGAAAACTATTGATAACATTTTCCCGCAATTTTCTCTCGTACTTATGGGAAGGAAGCTGATCTATGCAGTGGAGAGAGAGAAGGAGCCTGTGGTACAAGTCAGAAACAAAGAGAGCACTTGATGTGCTCGAAAGAAACTTAGGTCACCATATTTAAATTTTCCTTCTACATATAAGAATTTTTTTCACTTTTTCATAAGCATAGTTTTTATTTTTACTGGGAAACACCTATGAGGTCACTAAGTAGTCCTTAAATACAGTCCACACCCATTTATTATGATTTTATTGTATCAGATTGATATGAGCGGTTGTCTTCCTATGAACTATTATATAGTCAGTTTAAACTACGTTATATGGCCCAAATAGTAACCAGCTATATTAACAGCATTCTCTAGGACAAGTCAATACCCCACTTTAATATTTTTTGCATCTTGGAAATGATTTAGGGTTATTATTAGAAAGTGGTATTAAATAACGTCGAAAAGATGGGTAGGGCTGATTTTCTTACTGATTTACGTACCCTAGAGCGAATATAATCACCGCCATCTTTAAAAACAAGCCTGTACGTAAAATATAAATGTCATGAATTCTTTTTGGAGCTCCCAAAATATCACACAGGTTCTTAGGTCAACAAATTGTCATTTTAAGTTCATTTAGCAAAATATGCCTCCTTGTTGCGGCCATATTGGACGCCTACATGTTTAAGCCCCCTCCAGGCAGTTATAAACTTGGTTTCGTGTAGTCGTGGATAAAATTTCTATCTGTAATGAAATTATAATGGCGGTTTTACATAAAACAATGGCAGCCATTTTGAAATGGGCAAGGCACGCTAACGTGCAGCTTTTTGGGGCGGAAACATAGCTAATCCTAGTCAGGGGGACATCCCCTTTAAGGTAATATATGGGAAAATTAATCACTAATTGGGTGCAACGAACGGAAAATATGATGCTGGCAGCTTATGGACTATTAGTAATTCACCTTGAATAGCACGATAAAATAATGTGATGCCAGTGCGTAATGATTTGATTGCATATAAAATGTATTGTCAATTTTATAAATATTACGAATAAGAGCTAGGGCTGGGCTGTAAGCCCGGGGGGCATATGAAATAGGTTTTATGAAGTTGAGATATCACCTTTACTTCAAAATCTAATATGGCCGCCATCTGCCATGTTGAAAAGCCGCATGGGCCAAAATGACAAACAAGGTATCATTTCCTACTAATTCTCGCATACCAAATCCATTAAAATGGGTTTTATTAAAGGGATTAGCAGCGATATTGCGAGCGAATCGAAAAATGTGGAAATGCATTTGTTTTAACTTATAAATCAGGGATAAGTTTTTACAATTCCATATAACTGCTTTAATGTAGAAACAAACACCCAAATAGTGAAAAATGATGAAGTATTTGAGGAAATTTGTCATTCCGTCTCCCGCAAATAATCATACAGCGATGACGTCTCAAAAATCTAAATAAACAGCCGATTGTGGTTTACACTAGCACAGAATAAATAAAGATCAATAATGTTTGTATTGATCATGATGCACAATATCACGCTTAAAATCTGGGATATTCACCAAGAAAGGCTTTTTTGATCTCAAGTCGGAATTTTGATACGCACGTATAGAAAATAAAGAATCAAATTAAAAGTACTGCATTGTCTTCAATACACGGATTTCAAGCCAACCACTTGCAGGCTATGTTTGCATATCCATGCCAGTAACAAAAATACAAAAACATGAATTTTGATGATTTTTTTGATGTTTCGGATTAGCAAATCGCTGATAATCCCTTTAAGCTAAGATATCATCTTGGCCTATAAACTCCATATTGCTGCCATCCGCCATGTTGAAAAGTATGAATTCTTTCATCTATGGTACCAGATGGGCAAAATGGAAAATACGGTGTTACTTTGAATTAATTGAGTTATAAGAAATGCATTAATATGGTTGTTTTTAAATGATTTGTAGTGGGCTATTTGACCACAAAAATTCGAAATCATGTTGAATTTTATCGGCTATAAATCTATCACCATTTCAAAATATTCTTCAAGTAACCGAAAGTACTATTTAACATTATTCACATCATCACCAAAATGTGGCAGAGACGCTTGTTTGCAACAGACAATCAACCACACTATTACTATTTAGTCTTCAAGTTCATCATTGAGACTGGTTCTTGGTCCATGTTTTCACATGAATGTCCACAAGCTGTGGTGCATTCCATTCTTTATGCATATACATTTCACTGTGATGCATCCTGAAGAACAATTGCATCAGATCAGTGACAACTTTGGTGCAGGACTTGTGTTCAACATGAGGGGAAACAATTTCCCTCTGGTACTATCCAGCCCCAGTCAGTTGAATTTTGACCATCAGTCTTGCACATCAACTGCATAATCTGTAAATAAGTTCTCCTAGAGTGGAGTTTCGCAGCGGAGGTTTTGGTGGATATCTTTAAGGTTTTAGAGCACCGAAGAGCAGTTAAGGACACTATCGGTGATTCATCAGAAAAAGTAAAATATTTGAAATGTGCAGAAATAACCCAAAAGTGAAGGATATGTCAGTAGAATTCTCATAAGTTACTTTTCCAACAGAAGAATTGACAGAAAAGGAAGAAAATGGCATTGTTCAAAGATATGAACCTCCAATCAGTTACGTGTTGTAGTAATTGTCCGTACGGACCGTTATGACTGAAATATCCGATTTTGTACTTATTAGGTTGCTTCTAGTCTTATCATTTGCAGGGTATGTTAGGACACCTGTATTTATTACAAACAGGCAAAAATCTGATTTTTTATGATTTCGTCTTTAAAGCAAACTACACTCTTCCACCGCATGTTCTATGAGGACGCTTCTGAACTATTTTGCCAACTGATGCAACTCAAGAGTATAGACCCTCGTTTCCGGCGGTCAGTACGATCTCATGACCTCTCAGTTGAGACCCCAAGATCTAACATGGTCAGCCATCAGAGATTACTCCTTCAACAGTCCACACCTTGAATGCCCTACTTGAGCACATTCCTGCTAATAATCATCAGGCCGGATTAAAAAAATGAGGTCAATCACCATCTCGACGCCAACGCATCAGTGGTTTCTAACAGACGTTACTTAATGCCCTGGTATGCCTTTACCATAAAAAAGGACCTCGATTGCTGACCATTGAACAGGGGCATCATTGCATTGCAACCTTCACTTTCTTTCGATTCAGAATCCATATTGGGAGTACAAAATACTCTGGAACAAGCTCGTAACACGGGGTCACCATGAATTACTTTGAAGAAAATAGACTTCTTGCCAACCACAAATATTAATGAAGTTGTATTGCAACCTGAAAACGAATGGGCAAACAGCCTATTAGAGCAAATGTTATCACTGAATAAGTGCTTCAGAAGCTTTATATCATACACATGTTTTCTTCTTGACTCTGCCAGACCAAAAGTAAAGGTCATTATAGCCTTCTTCTGGATAATGGAGAAGAAGTATCAATAGATCTACATCTTCACCAATATGGATTTTTGATTTGCATTATGACATGGGACTGCCTTTTAGGCTATATCAACATCTGCATCTCCTTCTGCATAGACTACATGACAGTCTCTCTGTTACATGCGGTCACCAATTAGTTTAATGAGAGCCTGTTTATTCAGATAATTTTAGAGAAAGTCTTCTTTTTCCAAGCAATTTTTTGTTGCATTTTGGGATGGTCTACTTAGTTTTGCGATCCTAGTATTGTGGTGTTTTAGTTTACCAGTGCATCCTATGAAGACAACGAATGATTTAATAGTGATCAACTGCGACAAGATGCATAAAATCATCTATAACCTTCACGCCATGGAAAATATAACAATGACTTGGCAAAGCGTGCAGCAAGTTGAACAGCAGTCTCCCTTCACAGGATAAAGGCCTTGAGACATTTGCACAGGGATAAATGCTGGTGAGATGTCAATTAAAAGATCTGTTTCCAAGACGGCAAAGATACAGTCAACCAAATGGAAAACAAACTGACTTTTCTAATATAGCTACAAACGGAAAGCTACAGTCAATACCTTGCAATCTCCCTCGGGTTGTCATGGTAACTGATGACCTCAGCTCTGTTGTTTCAAAAATTCCATCCTGTTTAGTATCACAAATCTGGAGAATGTCTTTAGATAGGTGCTTTGCCATGAACTGTCACCATATCTGCCATCCGTTTTTTAGACTACTTCTGTTTTATGTAGGCCAGGACAGCACATTTCTGATTGCCATTTACGAACTTTACGAACATGTTGTCCGCGTCAGAGGCTGCTGCCCCAAGACAGTGCCCAAAGACTGGATCACTAGGTTGTTGGATGGAGTTCTCTTTGCATCGCATTGAAATGGACGAGAGAAGCACCTCTAGGTGCAATGGCTGATGGTTATGTATCTCTCACAGTTTAAACCACTATGGCAGAGCATTCGTTTTCTTTGATGGATACTCTGGTGCACCAAACACAAAAGACCAGCCCACATGAACGTCGCAAAACTAGATCGCAAATGAGATAGACATACCAAAATGCAACAAATTTGCTGGGAAAAGAGATGAAGAAGGTTGATATAGCAAAAACAGGCAGTTGCCATGGCTAATTTTAACATCTTAAGTGCCTAAGGGGGGGGGGGGGGGTTTCCATATACCCACGATTTTGTTTTACGGCGATTTCTCACTCGTGAAAATATTTTCGAACTCAGTTTTTTTTTGAATTGTGTAACTTATCAATGCGCTTCTTCCCATAAAAAAATTACTAAAATTTCTTGCCTTTAATGAGATAATTAGCTTGGGGCCCTCGGAACCCCCCCCCCCTTAGGCACCAACGGGAGTGTGATGTTACAAATCAAAATTAGGCAAACCCCTGTTTGCCAGAAAAATTTTTCTCCTTATGTATTTTCTTGCAATGAAACAAAATTAATTACAATAATCAGAAAAATAAGTAACCCTTAATGTGCTGAAAAGAGCGATTCCATCATCGAGCGACTGCGCGCCATTCTGTACAAACCTATGGCAAACACGAATGCCCCCGCAAAAAATACAAGAATGTACACAATGGTAATGTTTGTGTTTAATTATGTAAATTGGTCCTTTTAGAGCAGATATAAACATCAAAATATTTGCAATTTTATGCTGTGGAAGCAGGGTCGCATAAACATATGCGACTTTTTGATCGATTTTGACGCATTTCGAAAACAATGATTTTGCACCTAATTTCCAGACGATAAACCGGAACTCATTATATTGCATGCACCTGTGGCCTTGTCTTAATGCCCCCTCAAAGATGGTAGGAGTTTCATTTGAAAAATTCCCTCGGGAAACAGTTGTTTCCTTAGGGGGGGTTCCATGGAACCCCCCCTTAGCACCAACACGCGATGAAAAACACCTTAGAGTCACTAATAATTTAGGTCAACAACGCCAATTGGAAGAGACAGATCTATTTATCCATAAGCTCTTTCTCCATATCATGACCTTTACTCTCAGTCCTGACAGACACAAAGAGAAAACATATGCATGATGTCATCTTCTTGAAGCGCTTATTCGTGATGACATTGGCTTTCAATCTCTTCTTTGCAATGCATTTTCAGGCTGCGACACACTCAAAATATTTGGAGTTGGCAAGAAATCTGGTTTCCTCCGCTCACAGTCATCCTGGTAACCCTGTATTACGAGCCTGTTCTAGAGTATTTTGTACTAACCAATCTAGATCCTGAATCGCTAAAAGGATGTCAACCCAATGTCAGCGTCTTTGAAATCATTACGGCGCTACAGGTACCTTTGCAAAACACGCTTGCGGACCTTCATCGAAAACATGGGACCACCACCAGTCTCAGATATGATGATGAACTTGAAACTAGTGTGGTCGTCTCATCTCACTGCCAACAAGTGTTTCGGCCACAATTTGGTGATGATGTGAACCGAGAGCATGGAACCAAAGAAGCAGTCCCACTTCTCCCCTCCTCAAAGCGTATAAACGTATAAAAACTTAATCATAACCTCACAATACTTGAATATCTTTCTTTCTCTTCTCAGATTCGTTATCTCCTTAAATCCTTGGTGTTCTGTGCAGGTGGCAACCTAATTGGTTCCACGACCCCACAAACAGATAGTGATCGGGCTTTCTCTACCATTGCCCCTTGTTTGTGGAATAGCCTGCCATTGTACTTAAGATAGGCTGTCAGTCTTAGTTCTTTTAAGAAACTTCTCAACCCATATATTTCAGGATTCCTAGCTGTATGGTTTTCTTCTTCTTCCCTCATTCCTGTCTTTTTTTTCACTACGCTTAGCATCTTTTGATAATTAGGTGCCTTATAATGTGTTGATAATGATGAGTTGGTGTAGGGTGAAATTGTACTTTCTGTTCAAGAATTTTACAACTACACTTTAAAGAACATATGTCAAATCACTCACATGCGGTTCAAATTTTCGAAAAATTGCCCACTAATTTTAATTCGACTAGATTTGTAATGCCGGAAAATGACATCTCATTTGTCATTGCAATCTGTCTGATGCTATATAGGAGGATTTATGGTTTCATTTTTTTTAAATGGCGGACAGTGGCCATTTTTAAGACATCAAGGTGCTCTCAAAACTTTACAATAACCATCTTAATGTAGAAAAAAAAACCATATTTATAATTTTGGCCCATGTGGTACCACAGATAATTTGTAAACATGGTGGATGGCAGCCATATTGGATTTAGAGGTCAATATGATATCTCAGCTTCATAAACCCCATCTTAATGGATTTGATATGCTAGAATTAGTAGGAATGTACATCTTGTTTGTCCTTTTGGCCCATCCGGTACCAGAGATACAAGCATTTGTACTTTCCAACATGGCGGATGGCAGCCATATTGGATTTAGAGGTTAAGATGATACCTTAACTTCATAAAACTGATTTCATTGGATTTATTATGCTAGAATTAGTAGGAAATGACATCTTGTTTGTCCTTTTAGCTCATTTATTGCCAGGGATACGAGGATTTATGTTTTCAAAATGGCGGATGGCGGCCATTTTGTTTATGTCATAGTTTGAACACATTCTGGGACTTCAATTTTGTGCAACTTTTGATATATTGCTAAGCTGACCTTAAATTACCAGAAAATGACAAAAAACTTCTGTTGCAATCTTTTGGGGGTCATGTGCTATCTTTACTCTACTACCGGTATTAAGGGTTTAAGGGTAATTTAACAATAGCTGAATTTTCATTCATTCATTAGAGACTTGATGAAAAAAGTATTTGCCAGTAGGGGTCAAATTCTGTAGATTTCCATCTCTTTTTATAGAATTTTACCACATAAATGCTTCAGTGCATGAATTTGTGTCGTGAAAATAGTATCTTTGCCGCCCGGCAAAAGACATGTGGTTCAATAACACATTGCTAGTGTCTTGTGCCAGTGAATCATAGGTCATAAAAAAGAAATGGTAAAGTTTGTACATGTGGTCAATGAACCTAAAATGTGAGGCATAAATTACATAATTATGAAGATCAGGTACGAAATCATTAAGATCATTAAGAAGCCCAAAGCGAGAAAATGCACCCCTTAATTGAGTTAGTTGCCTTGGTAAAACTAGGTTTAAGACGATATATACCACTGGAATGTAGCTGAAAGAACAGCAACATTAAAACTGCAACAACAACAACAACAACATCAACAAAATACAAACAAGCGAGCAAGCAAAATGGTCATTTCATATAATCATTCGCTTACATGAAAATTCCAGTCCACATCTTTGCATAGTAAGTCGAAGTGAGCAGCTGGTATGTGAATTTTGGAATCAACGTCATCTGATGGTCCCGCTTCCAAGAGTAAAACTGTCTTACTTTTATCTTCAGATAGTCTACTGGCCACTACACAGCCTGAGCTCCCACCGCCTATCACTATGTAGTCATATGTGTCATTGAATGTTGGCCTTGCCTTGCGACGCTTAAAGTAGAATACAGTTGCGACTATGACTACAACAGCTACTGCGCAGGCTCCCAGTAGTGCTGCCATGAACAATCTAAAAATAAACACATAAATGCACAAATAAATAAATAAATTTATGAGTACATTCGAATTTTGAGCTTACCAAATGATCACATTTACTACTATACAGTGTGAGTCAATAAAAACCCTACATTCAGGAAAGATTTTTTTCTTGAAAGGTTAAACGTCATTTTTGCTTAGATGTTTGCTTTGGTTGTTTACAGGGATAACAGGCTATCAGAAGATTTTTATTTGGTGACCTTCGGACTTTGGATTCAGAAACTATGTCAATTTTGCGGAGAGACCTAAATATTCTGTTTGGCCACTTTCAGCCATACAATGCGGAGAGACTACGTAAACCATGACTCATTATAGCAAAGATAATTCACACATGCAATTCCAGTTGGTATCGATTTCTTCTTGACAAAACATATCGGTTTGAATAAAACGGTCTTTTGTGTATCATACTTATAAGTAAAATATCTTCAACAAATTAAATTACCATTGTTCAATCGCAACAGTTATTGAAAATCACTCCATATCGATGTCTCAGTTCATGAACATAATGAAACTGCTCAGAGATATTTTACATCTCTAAGGTTATTATTTTGCACAGATACAGTACACTCAGCGTCCATAAATTGCGAATTAATTAATTACTTAATCAGTGGATAAGTTGTAAATTGGAATTAAAACTTAACATTTAATAATGCACTGTTTTTCAAGCTGAATGCAAAACCTTCTATGGTTTAACTTTGGCTCCCAAGTTTCGTTGTACACTACAACCATGAAATCTTGCTAATCCAAAGTAAACTGTGGTCTTACACCAGCTATCTTGACTTTCTTATTTGGGAAATTGAAAAATTTTTCACTCAGCATTTTCTTTTGAAAGCTCCGGGATATTAATTTTATAATACTGCAACTATTCTCCCACCTTCTATTGTTTAAAAATAACTTGGTGTTAAATGTTTTTACTCAAATCACCGCTGAAGACCATGAAACGATGCATCTTTGTTTGGCTCAAAATCGGCCAAACAGGATTTTAAGTCTCTCAGCAAAATAGGCATAACTTCGTTCTCCAAAGTCCAAATGACACCATATAAACGTTTTCTGAAATCCTGTTTATCCCTCTTTATAACTAAAGCAAACATTTGATCAAAAATATTTCTTAACTATTTTAATTATTTTTTTATTCTGAATGTAGGGTTTTTATTGACTGGCACAGTATTTTAATTTTTGTTTAAACAGTTGTTTTCTGATGTATTTTCAAATTCAAATGCAATGTGGTTTACTCTGGTTACATTTTACACAACAAAGGAGAAATTCGCTTAAGGTGCATTCTAGCTGATAATTATAATAATTATTCTAATAATAACAAATAAAATACCGCGTTCACCGACCCCATGCATCGTCTACCGTCGCGGTTTGTGAATAAAGACACGATCAGTGATCCACCCGAAAGAGTTAAAGGGACATAATGGCATGAACAAAAAATTGACATAATGAAAAGGACCCTTACTGAAATAACTTCCACGAGTTTGAAAACAATTTGGATGGTTTTACTTCTGTAAAAACGTATAAACAGAAGAGGGGGGTGAGGTGGCTGTTTGTGACAATTTCTGGAACAAGGATGGTGACAATAGCTGCCAGCATTTACCAAACTTGAAAAGCATGTTGTTATCAGCTCACAGACCATTGCTATTTAGAGCAGGAGAAGAATATCATAGGGGCCTTATTTAAAGAGTTCGTTTACCCCTCACTACAGAAAAGGTTTTAACACCTTTGGTAGTTAGTATGGACCCTCTACATCAATGCTAGGTAGGGAGTACTCTCAAATGTGGTATCACTTTTTTCAATAGGGGCCAATTTAAGTTTACACAGGGGTCAAATTTTTAAAATGCTCCAATCATGTATGTCATATTGTGCGCCTAGGATTCCAAAAATGTATAGTTTGTACCACCTACGACCATTGGTTTTGGAGTTATATGGTAAAATGACAAAAATGGTAAAAAGGTCAATCTCAATTTGTACAGGGATGAACATTAAAAGTTAATCTGGCTATTTAAAATATAGTCAGATTAAAAGTTAATCTGACTATATTTTAAATACTTGCAAATTATTGCCTGAGGTAAGAGGACTCCTAAAGACTCCTAAAAGGTATGATTTTTATTATGTTAAATGCTTAATTACGGAGATAAGGGTCAAAGAAGGTCAACACCAATTGAAGAGTGTAGAATAAGAAGTACCTAAGTGTTAAGAAATAGTTCTAAGGTAAAAATAGTGCGATTTTATAAAATTGTGTACAGGTGATGAACCTTTCCGTTTTCAACTCATCTTCGGCATACATTAAAACAACATACAAACATTATAATTTCCACAACTTTTCAAATTAAAAAGCCTTAATATTTTCATTTACTGATTTGTTGAAAAAGGTGGAGTACATTTCCTTAGAACTAAAGTTGTGGACTTAAGTACTTCTTATTCTACACTCTTCAATTGGATTATGTTGGCCTATGACCTATTTTGTCCAATAACATGGTAACTATGCATTGCAGATGGTACATACTATTCCTTATTTTGACACATTAAGCTAGATGAACAACTTATTTCAATTTTACCAAGATCGGAGCAACTTCTGATTTTGCCCCCCGTACAAATAGAAATGGACCTTTTGTACCATTTTAGCCATTTTTAACCTATAACTCCCTAAGCAATGGTCACAGATGGTACAAACTATACATTTTTGGAATCCTTATGACTAGACTGACAATATGGCATATATTTCAACGTGATTGGAGCATTTTAAAAATTTGACCCCTGTGTAAACTTAAATTGGCCCCTATTGAAAAAGTGATACCACAATTTGAGAGTACTACCTACCTAGCATTGATGTAGAGGGTCCATACTAACTACCAAATGTGTCAAACCTTTTCTGTAGTGAGGGGTAAACGATGATGTTTGACCTGGGTCCCAGCTCCTCTACTAATTGTATATGTGTTAATCCAGGCTAATCCTTCTTTCATTTGCCAGATCAATATTTTACTACAAGCCTAAATTACAATGCCTGAATCCCGGTCTGAACACTCTATTTTTTTTTTACTCAACCTGAGTAATTGTTTACTCCTTATGGTAGTTAAAATGTCACAGCTCTTTTGTTGAGTAAACCTGACTCAACAAAGGTTGAGTAACAGTTTTACTCTGCCTTGTAGTAAACATTTTACTCAGTAAAAGAGTCAATATTTGACTCAACGTTTGTTGAGTAAAATTTTACTCCCCTTTACTCAACAGTTGAGCTGTGACATTTTTTACTCAACAGGGCGATAAAACTTTAATCAACCCACAAGGAGAAATATTTTGTACTGTATTTGAGTAGATTTCTTGCTCAACTGTTGAGTAACATGTTTTGACTCAACTGATGTTGAGCACACTGCCCAATATTAATATTAATTTTACTCAATTGACATTGAGTAATACTATGGATGCAGGTATAAATCAAATTGTTTATTCATCAGAAAGCTACAAGTTGCTCAACAGGTTGAGTAAAATGGCTTGTTCTGTATACTCGAAACTCCCAGATATTTTGATTTGATTTCTATAATAGACCAGTTAACAGCAATGTTTGTAAACATGCTAGGGCCTGGTATCTTGAAATAGGTCGGTCTGACTGTTACACACTGGGCAATTGTTTCTGTTAGAGTCTTAATACTATGGGCCATAACGATTCGCAGGAATGGATTCGCAGGCAACAAAAGAAATGACCTATGATGTTAACTGGTCTATAGAACTACGCTTTCAAACATCAAAAAAACACAGGCGGTATTCTTGGTATTTAAAAAATAACACAAAATCTACAAGGACATATTTTCATTACTTTTACCTTTTTCTTCTAAGGCCATGGTGGTTCAAAATCATGATATGTAGATGCACGCTGCACGTTGTGTAGTCGTGTACCGATGTAGCAGTGGCGTAACAGGCGGGGGGGGGCAGGTTGCCCCCTCCCCGACGACTTTGGCCGGGAAAAAAATTGCAAAAATCATGCTAAATTAGCCGTTTTTTAGTCCTCTGACCGGGGAAAATTGGCCTTTTGACCCCCCCTAAGAGGGACAATTTCCCAAGATTGGGAAATTTGCCCCCCTCAGAGCGGGAAGGCCCGTTACGCCACTGCGATGTACATGCACCAGTAAAACTATAGGCCATAGATTTGTCAGATTAATTGTAAATGCTGGCATAACCTATAACTTTACTGGGCAATAGCGAATTCCCATTTGAATACACAGCGCTCACAGTGCAGTGATACATGCATCAACGGTGAAAGGTTGCCGAATTCATAGCTTGATACCAGGTTCCGTAGATATAGTCGGGTTAATACGCCATTGTGTCCATTTAAATATTTGAAATTCACAGGAATAGCTTAAAAGTGAAGGACAAGTCAGTAGAATTCTCAAAAGTTATTTTTTTCAAATTGAAAAATGATTAGAAAAGTAGAAAGTGGCAGTATTCAAAACTATGAATACTCATTCAGTTACGTGTTGTATTAAGTGTCCGTACGGAGAGTAATGACTGAAATATCCGATTTTGTGGAAAGAACGGGACCAATGTGTCCAAGTGTCGTGAAAACTTGGGCGCATGTGTGGAAAGAGCGTGCAATTATGTTTAGGGTTATTATTTGGGTTAACAGTTGGGTCAACAGGCTCAATGCCAAAGCGATCCTTATGTACCGTCTTGCAAACGAAACAATAAGCAAATAATAAAGATAAAAATAATAAATACAACATAAAAAAATAAATAAATATTGACCCCCAGATGTAATTTTTTTGTGTGTTTTGTTATCAAAGTACTCAAATATAAATATCATAGTTGATTTCACATTAAACGTTAAGGACCTGCTTAAATTGGATGATAGAACTTAGGGGCCTTTTCTGCACAAAATCTGGATAACGTGCGAGGCAACGACAGGCCACAACATGGATAGATACTGCCGTATGAAATTTCAAGATCTTTGGCGCTTTAATTTTACCCATGTTGTAATATGTTTCTTAGGTCATAATAACTCTGTGAGTGTATTGAAAAGCTAGGGTACAATCCGGTAAGTGTAATTTACATTCTACATTCTGGGACCTTCTGTTTTAATAATAATAATAATATAGGTTTTCAAAGTTAATTTCGCACTTGTGTAATTGATTTTAATAAAACAGACAATTGGATTTCGTCCTTAAAATGTGAATCGTGAGAAACGCAAAACCGATTTAACTTTTCAGTAACTGATGTTCAATTTTGTTTCCTTGTATTTCAACTGTGTGTCGTTGATATTCGTCAAATCCGTTGACAAATTCGTCCCGCATGGCGATGACTACTGAATAGAAAAAGCAATTTAGTCTTTTATAATAGATTTTAAGAATCTTGTCTTTCGTAATCGTCGGGTAATCATTAAATGAAATAAAGTATTTATTTCATGATTGATTCTCACCTTATAGGCCATATAATCACAAATTAATAGTGCATGTAAAAAGCAGCCTTCGTCTAAGAAAAAGGTGAGGGTGGTGTTGCACTATGCTTATTTGAATAAACTTTTATCTATGTGGGTGGTCATAAAGGGTAGAAGTATGCCATTGATTAAACGGGTTAAACCAAAAGAGTCAAAATCATAAAAATTTTCAAGATTCAAGATTAATTTTTTGTATCGAATTGACAATGTTTCCTTATTTAACAAATAGGTAAAATTCACTTATTTGCGTAATTTTCAGGCAAAAAGACTCAAAAAAGATAAGGCAGAAATTAGCACGTTTTGAAGATACATTGGAGGAAAAAGCATTTCAGAACCATCCCCAAAAGAACCATATTTAATGTGAAAATAGACCTACACACACGTGACTAAATTAAAAGAGACGATAATGAATATCAATGAAAAATGACAAATTTGCTTTTTTAATACGCCGGTCTTGAGATTGACGGACGAATTCGACGAGCAATTGGACGAAAATCAATGACCCAAAGTTGAAATACAATCACAAAAAATGAATATCAGTTACCGAAAGGTAAAATTGGTTTTGCGTTTCTCGCGATTCGCATTTTAGGACGAATTCCAATTGACTGTTTTATTAAAATCAATTAAACAAGTGCGAAATTAACTGGGAAAACCAATAATAATAATAATAATAATAATAATAATAATAATTATAATAATAATAATAATAACCCGCATTTATTAAGCGCGTTGTGGAACAAGGTTCCCTCTATGCGCTTTACAATTTTAAAAAGATACAAGGCAAACCATATACAATCTTAAGAAAAAGAACAGACCGGCTGTGTTATACAAAGTAGCATATACAAAACCTATTATTTAAAAAACTGCATATATATGGTACAATGCTGATCATAATACCATACAACAAATTAAAAGTAGTCATGACACTTAATAAAGATACAACAAATATGTTTTAACTAATGATTTAAAACAATCCACGGAATTCGTAGATTTAATGTGCATGGGCAGAGTAGGTATGTGGCGGATCATTACTCAGGATAACAAAATTTGCTTCAGCCACAGTGGGGCATTCAGTTTCAGAATTATATTTGTTGTTTATTGTAGCTTAAAGAGACATGAGGACATGTCCAGAGAGAAGCGCCCTCAATTTTTTTCGAACCCATGTTTTCTGCATATTGGGAATGCTTACCAATGTATTAGATCACACCCGAAGTGAATAAGCTGAATGCGCCGTCTTTATGTAATAAGAAGCATGATTTCCTGTAGGGACGATTATGTTAGCAGGCAAGTTAAAAACAGAGTTTACGATTTTCTTTCGTGCTTGTTTGTCCAATAAACGTAATAGCCCATAAACGTAAATGCAAACAATTAGTGATTAATTTTCCCATATATCACATTGAAGGGGATGTCCCCTTGACTAGGGTTAGGTATGTTTCCGCCCCGAAAAGCTGCACGTTAGCGTTTCCTGCCCATTTCAAAATTGCCAAATTGCCCCCATTGTTTTTATGTAAAACCGCCATTATAATTGCATTACAGATAGAAAATTTATCCAAAAGTACACGAAACCAAGTTTTTAACTGCCTGAAGGGGGCTTAAACATCTAGGCGTCCAAGATGGCCGCCGCAAGGAGGCATATTTTGCTAAATGAACTTAAAATGGCAAATTGTTGAACTAAGAACCTGAGTGATATTTTGGGAGCTCCAAAACAATTTATGGCATTTATGTTTTACCTACAGGTTTGTTTTTAAAAATGGCGGTGATTATATTTGCTCTAGGGTACGTAAATCAGGAAGAAAAACAGCCCTACCCATCTTTCGACGTTATTAAACAACACTTTCTAATAATGACCCTAAATCATTTCGAAGATGTAAAAATATTAAAGTGGGGTATTGACTTGTCCTACAGAGTGCCGTTACTATAGCTGCTTACTACTTGGACCATATAACGTAGTTTAAACTGACTCTATAATAGCTCATAGGAGCGGACAACGGCTCATATCAACCTGATACAATAAAATCATAATAACTGGGTGTGGACTGTATTTAAGGAATACTCAGTCACGTCATAGGTGTTTCCCAGTAAATATGCTTATGAAGACGTGAAAAACATTGTCTATATGTAGAAGGATATTTAAATATGTTGACCTATTAGTTTCTTTCGAGCACATTAAGTGCTATCTTTGTTTCTGACTTGTACCACAGGCTCCTTCTCTCTCTCTCTCTACTGCCTAGATCAGCTTCCTTCCCAGCGTCAACTAGTTTTGAGTGGTCTGCAATTATCCAGAAGTACGAGAGAAAATTGCGGGAAAAAGTTATCAATAGTTTTCGTTATGGTTCTTATTATGTCGAAAAGGATGTGCAGGGGTGTTTTTCTTCTTGATTTATGTCCCCCGGGCGGGTATAACCGCCGCCATCATGAGTTATGATCATGTCCGCAATACACAAATGTCATTAAAATCTCTTTTGGTGCTCTCAAAATATTAATCGCATTCTTACCCCATCTATTTGCCAATTTTAGTACATTAACAAAACACGCCTCCTATCGGCGGTCATCTTGGGCACTTAAATGTTTTAGCCCACTTCAGGAAGGTAGGACTTCATTTTGTTTAGTCCTGGATATAATTCCTATTTATATAATGAAAATACAATGGCAGTTTTTCATAAAACAATGGTGGCCATTTTGAAATAGGCAGTACGCGCTAATGTGCAACTTTTCGGGGCGGAAACATACCTAATCCTAGTCAGGGGGACACCCCTTCAAGGTTATATATTGGAAAATTAATCACCAGGTGGGAGCAACAAACTCGAATTTTAAGGCCCGTACAGAAACTGGCTCATGGACTATAACGTTCTCGGTAGATGGTCTACAGCCGATCAAGTGCAATTTGAGAGAAATTTGTATCCTAAAAAAATCTCCTCCTGTCACTTTCAATTAAAGGTGCGTGTTCCGATCGTCTTTGGGACCCCCCTGATTTACTTGGAAGTAGTATCGATTTTGATATCAGATGAAACACCGTATTTTTCTCATTGTCGTCCTGAAATTTGAGCCGCCAAATCCATTTCATTCCCAAGATATGAACCAAAAACCGCCGTTTTAGTGGTTTACCATCAATATTAACACAGTATTGAATAGGGCTTTGCAACATGCATTACTGCATCTACCATCAAAACCGCAAGTTTGTTTCCAACGGTACTTGATGGGGTACATGCGCAAGTGCCAGGCTCTCACATCAAGTAGAGAATACAATCAGGCCCGTAGCTAGGGGGTTCGAGGGGTTCGATCGAACCCCCTAAAATTAAAAAAAAAAAAGACTGTCAAGACACCAAAACTACAACGAAAAACAAAGAAAAAACGACGCACCCCACATATTTTATCAGTATACCTATTCAAGCTGTGCTATACGAGCAACATCCGTGAATATAGAACAACTTTTCCTCCCGTCCTCCTATAGACTTTATATTACCCCCCCCCCATTTTTTTTTAAATTCCTCCTCCCACTATGACGACACTGCACTGTGGTGTTACTAATTCGCCCTCAGTTGATATAAACTTTCGTCCAATCATTGGATTAATCATCAGTTACAATTACTGATCGGACATCTTCCATTCACGCGTGTACGACGTACAGCTGCTGCACACAACGTCCTTTATATTAGTTGGTCCAAAGTTTTAAATCCGGTTTTGTCCCCGTAAACGGGGGTGGCCGGATTCACCTCACACTGGCACAAACCGCCCTTATTCCTTCCTTCCTTCCACTTCACCAAATTCAATGCATCCTCCATCCTCAATCCAACCCTCCTACTCTCCTCCTCCACTTGCTTCTTCCATGTCTTCTTTTTGACGTCCCCTCCTCCTCACACCTCCCACCTCGAACTCAAAGGCCCTTCCTCAACCCATGCCCATACCCAACGTACACCATTCGCCTTCGCCAACTGGTCCATCGCCTCTTCCAAACCCAACATCTGCATCAAGTCCTCAGTCTTCATCCTATCCATCAACTGCACCCCACATATCGGTCTTATCATTGCTCTCTCTCTCTCTCTCTCTCTCTCTGTTCTCCTCAGAATCCCCGTCTCATTTTCGCTCAGACACCACGTCTTGCTCCCATACAGCATCACTGATCTCACACAACTTTTATACATCATTCCTTTCATCTCCAAAGGATATCTTTCCTTGCAACAACTCCCCACATTCCCTAAACTTCACCAACTCATACCTCACTCTAGCTGTCACAGCCACCTCGCATCCACCACCCCACTAACCTTGTCCCTAAGGTATGTGAACTCCTTCACAGACTCCACCTCGTCACACAATCTTTCCTCCTGTTCCACCATCCTTCCAGCTCCCTTCTCGCATCTTCCGCACATAAAATATCTTGCCAAGCTTGGGGTCACTTTCTTCATCTTTGTGCATCTCCAATGGATCCATTTCCCACATTTCTCACACCACACTGAGTTTGCTTTTACCCTTTTCCCACACACGCCACATGGGTCTACCTTACTTACTACCACCTCCTTCTCCACCCCGCTCACCAGCACTTTTGTCTTTCCAAGGTTTACCTTAAGACCCTTACTCTCAAAAGTCGCCTTCCGTTTCCAAAACTTTTCCCTCAAACCATCCATTGTCTCGTACATTAAAAACCAAATCATCAGCATATAACATCTCATTCATCAAACCTTCTTTTGCACTCTCCGTCACTACATCATTCACAATTGTAAAAATCAATGGCAAAAGTACAGAACCTTGATGCACACCTACCTTCACCTCAAACTCCCCCTCAGACTCACCTTGCGATGCTCGCGCGGCTAGAAACGAAAACTAGTCAAAACTAGTTGGGTTTAATTTGGAAATGGTGACCAAATGCTCCCTTTGGCTTTTCATTTGACAAAATTTCCCAGATTTTCTGAAGGGGGCACATCTCCCTCAGACTCCCCCTGCGACGCTCGCGCGGCTAGAAACTAAAACTAGTCAAAACTATTTAGGGTTAATTTGAAAATGGTGCAACAAATGCCTCCATTTGGCTTTTCATTTTACAAAATTTCCCAGATTGTCTGAGAGGGCACATCCCCCTCAGGCTCACCTTGCGATGCTCGCGCGGCTAGAAACGAAAACTAGTCAAAACTAGCTAAGTTTAATTTGGAAATGGTGACCAAATGCTCCATTTGGCTTTTCGTTTTACAAAATTTGCCAGATTTTCTGAGGGGGCACATCCCCCCTCAGACTCCCCCTTCCACGCTCACGCGGCTAGAAACGAAAACTAGTCAACACTAGTTAGAGTTAATTTGGAAATGGTGACCAAATGCCTCCAAATGGCTTTTCATTTTACAAAATTTCCCAGATTTTCTGAAGGGGGCACATCCCCCCTCAGAATCCCCTTGCGACGCTCGCGCGGCTAGAAACGAAAACTAGTCAAAACTATTCAGGGTTAATTTGAAAATGGTGCACCAAATGCCTCCATTTCGCTTTTCATTTTACAAAATTGCCCATATTGTCTGAGAGGGCACATCCCCCCTCAGACCACTGATCTCTACACACTGGGTAGGCTATCGCCGCTCGAACGTGAGGAAAATTGCACGGCGGCCCTTTTGCTCTGTCCAAGAACCCGATCGTGCACGTACAAAGTAATAGGGAAACTACAGAAAAGGGACAGAATTAGGCGATTATTTGCGCGTATGTCAAGGTTTGTCAATTATTGGTTTGATTTTCGAGTATGGGCGGGTATGTTCGAACAAAATATTATTCAAAATGTTTTAAAAAGTCTTTAAAATGCCATATTTCGGGGGGGGGGGGTAACCTGTACACGAGCCCGGGTAACCACCCGAGTTACAAGGGCTCCGGCGGTGACCCTATATGAGACCAGAAACGAATGAAATGGTACCCTATCTGAGACCAGATCTGTTCAAATGGATACCCGATCCGGGACTAGACTTATTCAAATAGACACTCTATCTGAGACCCGGGGCCAAGCAATATTACCATTGGAATTTTAACCTGGATTTTACACTCAATTTTGAGCTATTTTATGGACTTTTTATTCTGTTATGAGCATGATATCAACACAAAAATCATCATTCTAACAGATTCATGCTGATTTTATACTCTACCTGAAACTGAAAAGTAAAATTTCATAACCTATGTGAGACTGACCGAGACATAGGTTGAATTTGATACCCTATATTGCTAGTCTCGAGACCTGCCCAGGTCTCGCGTTTTTTGTAACTCGGGTGGTTACCCGACCAGAATACCCAGTTACCCCCTCCCCCCGGGATTTCAGGTTTTCAGCTCACAGACACAATAAGTGCTAGACTACTAGTATTCACAGATATATTAGATATTATTAGCAAAACGCCCAGTATGGCGAGGGAATACCACAGACACTTGATTTTGGTACCAATGGATAGCTCCTGCTGTTTTCATTGATATCAAAATGGGTACCAACATGCCCAGCATTAGGCTTACTTCAAAGTGAAGTCATATCAGCAAATGAAGAAAATTCAAGTTTTACCAAAAACATGAAAAAAGTTAGGAGTATCTGATTTCCATGTGGTTTGGGCTTTACATGATGGGAAATTACTTTTTACACAGAGCATTTAGTGGTGTTTTTGAGTAAAATTGAAAAATATAAATTTTCCACCTTATATCATGTATTTTCGCTCTTTCCTTAAAGCGGCACTGGCACATTTTCACAAAATATGAAATTTCTTCATATTGCTCTCAAATGATAGTCTAGGCCATTGGAAGAACAGATATATATTTTACACATAAAAATAACATACCCCAAAGCAGATAGGGACAATGATATGAGGATAAAGACATCCAGGTAATTTGTAGGTCAACTTTTAAGTTTTCCATAACTTTAATCAACAAATGTGTATATTACATGAATATTTTGACTCGAACTCACGATATGAAAACCACAAAGGTTATAGACCGATCAAACAGTGTGCATATCGTGGGACATGCATACGGCGTGCGTGTTCTTGTGTTAAACGCCATTTTCGTCGTCTGCTGAATTAAGCGTCGCCGGCGACGCTAAATTATAAAATCGTTCTGTTTACCCATAAGGAAGCTGAGTTGGTCTTAATCATTTCGGATGAGAGCTTTTGTATATAAAAACTTTACAACCATGCAAAAATATCGATTTTGAAAAAAAAACTAAGATGCGCGCACTGTTTTTCAAATGTGCCAGTGTCGCTTAAATTATGACGTGATATTGGGAATGTTGGTACTTATTTTGATACCAATTAAAAGCGAAAGTTACGCAAAGCTATCTTGTGGTACAAAATTTATAGGAATCGGATGTGTAAAAAGGAAAATCACAGGGGGTGGTACCCCCACCCCCAGAGAAATTGTTGTTACAAAAAATGGCTCAGGTAGACGAGAGTTAAGCATTCGTTTTCTTTCTGGAAATCTCTTTTTACATGCTTTAAGAGATTTGGGGGCATTCACGTTCTATTTAAAAAATAATAAAATAAGATATTTAAAAATAAAATTCCGGGCGGGGGGGTCTTGAATTTTGGTCGGGGACCAATCCTCGTTCCAAAAACAAAAATAGCTGCAAATGCGAGACAACCTCTTGGGGTATAAAATTCACAATAATGAAGTTCTAGGGGTATCAAATTCAGTTGTGATTGACTGGTTGTGACTGGTTCAATGATAAAAATAGGAAAATGTAACCTAAACATATCAGCAAAATAAATCCCGAGTGTGTTTTTTTTTTCTTGCAGTATAGTAAAAGTGTATTTTTTGTATATTGGCTATTTTAAAGGTATTTTAGTCACGTATTGAGAACAGATCTGTAAATTGGTCCCCTTTAAAAAAAAAACCTTAAAACTAATATAATTTCACCAAAAAGCTGGCTCCATTAGATGGTTTATTTCCACTGAAATTGGTCTTGTTAGCCTATTAGAGATCAATTTCAATGAGCATGGGTACCCAGCAAACCCCTGACACCCCCCCCCCCCTTTTTTTTTTTTTTTTTTTTTTTTTTTTTTTTTTTTTTTTTATGCACTGCAGTCTATGGATTGGTATACTGCACAAAATCATTGTTTAAATCAACTTGGGAAATTAACATTGAAAGGAACTGAAATTTTGATCCTTGACCTTGGGATTT
>JAMKCH010014937.1:0-45602 GCA_023653785.1 Ophioderma brevispina | reverse complement strand
ACAGTTTCACGTGCCTTAATTACTCCTCTACCAACCCAGGGATAAAATGGTACCAGCATATTCAATACTGGGAAAGCTAACAGACTCGCTTGGCGGGAGGAGTGGCGAACCCCCCACAGCAAACATAAAACGGAGGAGCCTGGCCCAAACGCTAAGGAAAGAGAGATGGGCATCGCGCACGAGACTTGCCGGCACGAGACTTTTTGTTTTATTTTTATTTTTGGTTGAACGCTGAGAATTTAAAGTCTTTTCATTTTTTTCAGATAGAGAACACTGAAAAACCCGAAAAACTTTTAAATGAATAGGAAATATTAAAAAACGAGCCCATTGTTAAAAGTAAATGTTTAAACTTGTTTTATTTAAAAGGGAAAAAAAGTGTTAGTGTACATAAGTGTTACAAATAGCTATAATTAGTGCTCTATTTCAGTACACATATTTTAAAGTCAAGCGGAAAACAACGTTGCTCAGCGCGGTATAAGGGGCCACCATTGCATAACTGACACCGACAGTGGCGTAAGAGCAAGAACTTCCTTAGGAGAGGGTTAGTGCCATATGGGTTTCATAATTCCCAATTTTCACGGGAGAAAAAGCATACCAATCGTAGCAATGTGCTACTTTCTAGAACAAATCCTGGTAACAGTGTCAAAACTGAAGTTTTGACTGTAAAGATCCCTGAAAGAGTAAAGCAGCAGAATCGGGATCATTCCAATGTTTTAAGTTTCGGAAATCGACAGGTTAATGGAGGCTGCTTAACATCCAAAACACCCTCTCAATTACTTTTTGGCTTACAAATTCTAACCTCCTTAATTAAATTCTTCGAAAACGAACTGGGTTTAAAGAATTTGTTTGGGGACCCGAAATATGACAACTTCCAAAACATTTTGGATTAACGACACAATTTCCATTTGGATTACGAACCGTATTTTCCCTTTTCGGTTATGAACTTTTTCTCATTTTAGGATCAACAAACCGTATTTCATTTCGGTCAAACGAACCCTTTTCCTTTTTCGGATCAACGAACCTCATCATTTTCGATCAACGAAACCTCATTTCATTTCGGGATCAACGAACCTCGAAAAACGAACCTCGGAAAAAAAGCAAATTCGGAAAACGAACATCGGAATAACAAACCTTCGGAATAAAGAAACAAATGTTAGGATTAACAACATTCGGAATAACGCCTACGTAGGTATAGGGACATTCCCGTGTTCGGATTAACGACCTCGGAATAACGAACCTTCGGGGAATAATGAACAGCAACCCCTTTTATGTGGGTGGATGGGTGGGTGATCGGTTATTTCGGCCAACAGTTTTCTGGACGCATGTTGATTCCGATTATCAATATCAAGCTCATCTTTTGCATAACTTTTTTCTTTAAACACAGATTCACAGGTAAAGAAAATAAGGTAAAATGTAGTGGGAGAATTTATAACGTTCAGTAAATTTACGGTTATATTGTATGGCTATTTTTGGTTATAAAAAAATACGGGACATCCCTATTAGTTAATTCCTAATTTTACGGGAAAATTTCCTTCATTTCATAGAGATTTAAATCAAATTTTGCTGCCTTGCTACGCAAAGCCAGATTTAAATTGAATAACGATCATTTGCCAGACAGCAAAAGCGTTTAGTGAAATGCAGGATAGCCCGTAAAATATATGTATAAACTCTACTAAATAGCCGTAAAAGACGATACTTTTCTAACTTTTCTAAAACTCTCCATATTCGTGAAAAGTAGGTGATTTTTTAACAGTGCACCAACGCTGTTTTGGGCGCTTCTGCATGAAGCATCTTTACTAAGTTTTAGAACTTAAATATCGTTTTGCACAGATTTTGATATACGCATGGTGCACAACGTTACACGTTTACAGTTAAGTCTAAGTCCGTGTGACATGAAATGGGCATGACAAGTTCAATACTAAAACACTACTTACCAATGGATATCTATACATTACAGTGCGTGGAAGACAAGCAGTGATAAATAAAAAAAGTGCATGAACCTTAATAAAAACATTGTTTAAAAAAAGATGCCCTTATTCAAAATAAAATCAAAGGGCTTTATGGGAAAAGCCAATAAAACAACGTTACCTTTGAAAACCACGGTCACGGTATGGACATTAGAAGACGGCAAGTAATTACAGATACGTTTCTCGTCGACGTTCTTTCAATCTGCACCATCCAAAGCGTTCTAGAATTACATTACGAAATTTAGAAAAATAAAGGAAAATAATTCGATGTTCTTTGTTGGTTATTAGTTTATAGTTTGGCATATATGTAGTTTTGATTTAGGACTTTTTGGAAGCAAGGTAAAACGGAGTTGCACACCCCTCCTAGACCATTCGCCGTCACCTGGTATTATAAAATTTCCGGTTCTTGTCTGTGTGGGCACTCTTGCAGAACGAGTGTTTCTGTGGATTCGCAAGAATTTAGGGATATATTTATGGCAAATCGCGGGGTAGAGGACAGGTTCCATTGAGCACACACTAATCTCTAATCCGTCTTTTTCCAGTAAATGGTCCCAAAGAAACAAAAATCGTGTCGGCTAAGATGACTTGCCACTTGAAACATTTAGGACTTAACCTTGACCTTTAGGACCAGGTTTTAGAGAACAGTGCTGAACAAAATGATGCATACGTCATTACAGAAGACCCACTCCGATTCATACACGTGATAAAGATTGTGTGCTTAACGCCCTTAGATCATGACACATCCCCTAATTTACAAACTCAAGGTTTACCTCTTGGGGAGGGAGGCCAATCAATGTAAAGGGCCTGCCCAAATACACAGCACAGTTGGTAGGGGGACAGTAGGGGGCAGTGGCGTAATCAGTAAGAAAAAATAAATGTAATAAAAAAAAAAAAAAAAATGGCAACCTTTTTTAAATAATTACTAAAAAATTAAAAAAAGAAAGTAATTAAAAAATGGTTGTACTTGACATTACATGTATACCGCATTCATCTTTGCAAAAATGTGGGGGCTTCTTATGAAACGTTCGATGCCCAAAAAGTATATTGTGCCCGAGAGAATGTTTGTTTTCGCCACTGAACGGGACTCGAACCCGCGGTGCAGAAGTAATTATAATAGTCCGCCGTACTCCCCCCCCCACCCCCCCCCCCCCCCCCCCATCGATTCGGTGACTCTTCTCTCAATATTAGTTTCAAGCTTTATTCCGTTGTCGTCTATGGAGGCCCGGACAGGGCTCCCGCGGACTATGATTTCCTTTCACACCGGGTTTCACAGACAAACGTTTTATAACAAACAAAACACGCGCGTAGCGTGTACGGTTTACAGCAAACCTGATAAGCCAGGCAAACTTTTTTTAGATAAAAATGCTATCCAGTTTCGTTGAACGTTTGATATGTTATTTCATTACCCAGGCATTTGTGGAGATTAATTCTGACCCTCTGAAGCCCAACAACCAGTCTTCAACGGATCCTCATCATTCAACTAGCACGTTTGGAAACGTGGTTGTCCGTATCGACGCCAGGTTTGCACTTACCATCGCTGTAGGCCATGACCAAGCGAGTGGACTCCTCCTCGCGTTTGGGAAAGTAGAAGTTAGCCATGTGGTTATTCAGGAACACTCCGGTTTTTTCAGAGTAAACTTGCTTCCGAAACGGCCCTCAAAAGGATTAAGAATAAAATCAGGTATTAAAAAAATACGTCATCATCCAACACAAAACACCATACACTAAAAAAATTACACTTACGGTGTCCCATTTGGGACTTCAGATGAGCATGTGTCACCTGACACATTTAGGGTGTCAGGTGACCCCTTTAGGTTGTCAACACAACAAATTAGGATGTCAGAATGGTACCTTTAGGGGGTCAAAGCCAGAATGACAACTTTGAGGTCTCATTTTGAGACTCCCAAGGTGGGGTTTTGGCTTGACACCCTAAAGATTTTCCAACAGGTTGTCATCTGGCTTGACATCATTTGACACCCTAAAAGGGTAATCTGCTCCTAAGGTGGCCTAAAGGTGTTATTCTGACACCTGAACCGTGATAAATTGACACTTTGCATGCTCATCTGAAGATCCAAACTTGGACACTTTTTAGTGTATTCTAATCCAGGCTCCTACAACAAGAACTCATGCGTGGTCTGTAAAACTACAGTAAATCTTCCCCTTTTATAGAGGAGAGGTTGAAATTAAGGGGTGGCTGGGTTAAAAATCGTATTTAGACATTTATATCCAGATAATCGCTTGTTAATTTTAATCTTGTACAGTGTCAAAAATGTGAATGTTGTCTTCTCTATACTTGTTTTACACGATGTATTTGCATTTAGAACAGACTAAGCTAGTCACGCAAAATGACTACGCTTCGAAATAGGTCTCAAATCACTATAAAGACGGGCCTGGAATCAATTACTTTTCTTTTATGGGTGTTTAGAAATATAAATAAAATATCACTTTGGCCGCCATCTTGGATTTCAAGATGGCCGCCCCCCATAAACTATTTCCTTATCTCTTCAAAACTAAAAGAGCTTGAGATTCATTCTGTGTTTTTATGCCCACATTTTTGGGTCTTGAGCTTATGGACTACTTTTAAAGAGCTCAGGTGGCAGCCATCTTGACTTATTCGAAAATACAAATTGACCACCATCCGGGAAATCCACTCAAATGTGCACTCCGGATAAAAGTATTTGGCCTTGCAATCAAACAAATGATGGAGTACTTTAATACGCTCTTTTCATGGCTGCCATCTTGGATTTCAAGATGGCCGCCATCTAGAATCTATTTTCCTCAATATCTCGGATGAATCTTATGGACTAATTTTAAAAGAGCTCATGTGGCAGCCATCTTTAATTATTCAAATTCAAAATGTCCGCCATACTTTGACCGACATCTTGATAACCAAATAAGAGGTCTGGAAATGGATTCTTTACACTCCAATAAAGCCAGAGTAAGACTGGGCATCAGGCGGACGGTTTTGGTGATCTGCCTGGCCAACTACAATCTCGTCAAATTGGTTGAAACATTATTTGTCTTATTATAAACTGATCCCCCTCTCCCCCTGATCCATGTTGAAACATGTCATTTTTTTCCATGCGCTCTTATGACCATCCAACATTGATTTGGTGGGGAAAGGGAGGGGTCAAGTGTTAAGGTTTGTTTCAAGCTTCGCAATAAAAGTTAGTATTTTTCAGTGCGATCTCTATGGCCCATTTAAGCCTTCATTGCACTAAAAAATAACCAGGGTGTTCCAACTACTTTTGGCCGGGATTGTGTTTTAGAGTGACTGTGTATTGTGATATTCTCCAGTTATGAGGATTAATATTTGTACAGTGCGGATTTCAAGATTGGTAGATGCTACTATCCAAAATTTTGTGCAGGAGGTCATTCCACACCTTCTTGTCCATTGGGAAAAGCACAGTAATAAGTGCCGTTGATATGATAAGGAACGAATGTTCTTCAGAAGTCTTGATGTCTTGTCAGTTGGTCTTTCAAGTTGATGTCTATCAGAGAATGGTTTGACTTTATATATAATAATTTAAAGCAATATTAGCACATTTTTTGAAGAGCGCCCCCAATTTTTCAACATTTGAATTTTTTACAGGGTTCCATATAGGCCTAGAAAAACCTACCTGTGATGGTTAAGCTCGAAAATGTCTGTGTCTCATAAAAGAATGAATTTTGTAATTAGAATAATTATTATCGGGATCCCCAATAATAATACAACGGCTGCTGGAAAAACGGCTTCTAATGTGAAATAGCCGGGAAATAGCGCCATGTACGTGTCTCCTCTCCTCCATTAGTTTTTCATTGATTCAGTCAAGTCAAGTTATAGGTTATTTCTCGAGGAGGCACATTTCATCTTTGACGGACATAAACGTATAACATTTCCAGCTCTGCCGTTAAGTGTCCAATCTGGGTATCCCCAAATCTAATTACAAAATCGCTTATTTTATGATAAATATTTAAATTTTTTAGGGCATTCTTCTCGTTCGCATGTATATTTTCCTAGACAATACCACTTAACTGTGGCAAAATCTCAACTTTTGAAAATTTGGGGGCGCTTTTCAAACAATGTGCCTTATTGCTTTAACCGCGTGACAGTGCGTCTGGTTTTCAAGGCTTATCCCTTTTGGCCCTCCAACATAGCTGTACGCTGACTCTATTGAATAATCATTCATGAACATTCCGCTGCTTTCTCTTGATCCATTCAGTCTGTGTTCTGTTTGGTGATAGGAATGCCAAGCCACAGACCCGTACTCTAACTCTTGGGTGGAAAGCAATAACACACATTTTTGAAGACGCCCCCCATGTTTTTTTAATTTCTAGGACTATACCTGCGACGAGAATGCGTATTATCATAAAATAACCGATTTTTTGTAATTAGAATTGGGATTCCCAGATGTTACTTAACGGCAGAGCTGGAAATGCTAAGGTTATGTCCGTCCATTATGATGTGCTTATTTCTATAAACCAGACAACACAAGTGGACCATTACCCTACCTTGGGGACACTCGAAGAACGTCAAAGATGGTAAGATATTTTCCCGTCATAGACACACATTGCTTACGTTAATGAGGAATTTTTTAACTATCCCCCAAAAAAAAAAAGACCGCCAATGATGTTTCATGTAATACCGTAACCATGCTTCAGTTTCAATAAGAGACGTGTAAGGAGAGACTCTGTCCAATGCCTTCGAAAAGTCGGTAGGACGCATCGACTTGTCTGTTTGTTATCCGGGATAAGCTAAATCTGATGTTGTTAAGACTCGAGAACGTTTCGAAGGTTTATTGGATAAACAAGTAAAAAAAGAAAATAAAAAATTACGTTCTTAAACTTGCCTACTTGGCCGGATCGTCCCCATAAAAAAAGCATTCTTTGATTTTCTGTCGTACATAAAGATAATCATCATCTTCTTACTAAAGACGGCGTATTCGGCTTATCACTTCAGATGGTTGGGGATCTGATATTCCCCATACCAACATGGTTTTAAAAACTGGTGGCGTTTCTTTCGGAATGTCCTTGTTTCTCCCTAACAATGGATCGTTTGTTCTGATATAGCTTTTTGACTTATTTAGGCGTTTAATACGTGTAGGCCCAATTGTATCGTACAATAAAGGCCGATAGTAGCTTTTGACTATTCGCTTGTAATTGAAATTAGAAAAACTCAGAAAACAACACTACGGCCCAACCTTCTCTTTGAATAGGCACACATAGTTTGCTTAACTAGTCTTGACTTGTCACAGTAGTCTAAGGATAACTGATTTTTGATTGTCCAGGGTAGTTCAGCATATGATGTTTACTATTATTCTACCCACCACTTCTGACTTTAAATGCTGCTCTGTGGGGAGGTGAGTTGTACTGAACAAAACACACTTCTAGTATCCAACTGAGGTCGTGACAGAGACTGCGTCGCATTTTCCGCCAGCCCCCTCACGTGGGAGGTGTCACCCACTCCTTCTTCTTCTTCATCCATTTCCGTTTCCGCCTCTTCCATGATTTCCCCCGAGATATCATAAGCTTTCCTTGCTTCGCCATAACCTTAGTAATCATCTATACTAGATTTAGTATACTTCGTACTTATCCGATCCTAATGCCATCAAGATCTGACAATGAGTTGAATCTTGGTACTTGATAATCGTTATAGTCAGGAGAATTGTGGGCACATGGGAAATGGAGTACGAACTTTGGTTTCTAGTTGATCGTTTTTTGTCAATGATTACCTAGCTAATTAATTTGGGAGGGTTGCAATTTCGTGCAGTGCATTTTTTAGAAATCCAATATGGACGCTATCACTCTCAAATCATTCAAATGGCCATATTGTATGCATAGATCCAGGTATTAAAGCACGACGAATCTTTTGGACGGTTATTGACGCGATTTATCACAACATTACCATCAATCCCAATTATGGCCACCCTAAAAGCCCCAATATGGCCTGAAATCATTTAATTACCATAACTCATCAAGTAGTTGGTAATAGATAGGCATAATCTGCGTCTCTTAACCAATAGGAACTCCTATCTGACATTTCAAGTGTGTAACAAGCTTCCGATCAAGATGCAGTCAATATGACTGCCTTAAAGATCTTTAAACCTACAAATTGTCATATATTCATAATATATTGGCCGTCATTTTGAACTTTAAGCATGTTGTCAAAACAAAATAGCAATCGAGTTATTAATCTCAAAGACATACATCTCATACTTTACTTTAAACGTTATACTCAATTTTGGGGTTTTTTAACTA
The DNA here is from genome assembly GCA_023653785.1 of Ophioderma brevispina. NCBI lineage: Eukaryota > Metazoa > Echinodermata > Ophiuroidea > Amphilepidida > Ophiodermatidae > Ophioderma > Ophioderma brevispina. The sequence continues at coordinate 37,398 of JAMKCH010014937.1, read as the reverse complement.
ATACATACAGATGTATCGTAATTGATAGGTTTTAAGAAGGTACAAAGCATCCACGTGGCCCACCATCTTAATATTTTGCATGTTAAAGAAACAGAATTCCAGGTAAGAATGGCAAATGGTCAAATCCTTATCCCATACCTAATTTACACCTTTATCATAATAATTAGTTGATGTAACTACATAAATACACATATAATTAGGTTTTACCTATTTTTAAAGGCGGCTGTATTGGCTTCCACTTGATTTTGAAAACTGTCCATTACAGAGAACTGCAGTTTTAGGGTTTCTAGTGATCAATAATGTATCATCTGGTGTAAAGCAATACAGCAAACATATAGACACTGGTATCAAGCCTCTAAACTGCAATGTGCAGAACACTTGACGTGTCCTGATGCATTGGACATGCATTCTAGAGGTGTTAGAGTACACTTGCAGAGGTTATCATTGTAACAGATTTTGGAACACCTGCGAACGCGTTGAGGTCTTCAGTAGTATTCAAGTCGCGATAATAGGGTATCATGGAGGAGTTAGATCAGTTTTTAATGATTCCGAGAGCTATTTGACTTTTGAGCAGCATATGGATTTTTGTGGCTTGTTATGTAAAATTATAATTACAACACCTTCTCGTGCTTAAAACACCACAGAGTGCCGAGATATATTGTATCTATCGGAAAATACTTAGGGATTTTAGTGATTTTGGACATGGTAGTAGCAGCCATATTGGATTTTCAAAACTGGCACTGTAACAAATTTTGGGCACCCCTCCAAAAATTATTGGCTTAGGTCCTAATGAAACTAAATCTCTCAATAGAAAAAGTCTGTACTCATTTTCCATCCTTCAGGCGTGTGCCTAGACCTTCCACCTGACTATAGATCCGCTCGCACTCTTTTGTAACAAGATGCTCTTTGAGATGGCTTTGTGCGCTTTGCATACAATATTGACGTTGTGTGTGTAGGTGTGGTATGTGTGTTTGTGTGATTGCGTGTGTGTGTGTTGTTTTGTTGTAGGCTAAGTGGGTGTTAATTTGTTTTTGAGGTGCAATGATTGTGTGAGCATGCTATAATACTAGATTCCAGTGATAGTGGATAGCCTCTACTGTTTATGTAGGTGGAGGTATGAATGGAGTGGATTAGTATAGAAAAACTTTACGCCGTGTATTTGGTGGTCTGTTGTGCGCTATCGCCCATTCACAGTCCAATCAAAGTCAAAGCATATACCCTAGAATGTGCAAAGAACGCAACAAATCCAGGAATAGTTTAAGTGAAAGTAGGTGAAAGCTGATATTATGAATAGTGAAGATAAAAGTTCTGCATTGTAACACACAGGGGACTGAAGCCTTCTAAATGTTTTATGATCTGTTTTTGGTAGGCACTGTTTAAAACAATTCTCGGGTAGACACACTAGGCAATCACATAGTATAAAATACAAGTCTTGACTGGAACAACACCGTAAGTTTTAGTTGGTTATTTGGCCAGTTTCTTTCAATCCGATCTCGTTTGTATTCGAGGAAGAAATCGAAATTTTCGTGGTATTTCTGTCCCCTATTCTGAGTAATGGACGAAGTCCAAACTTCGCCCATAACTCCACCATCAAATGGAATCTACTAGAATAGGTGACTGCATGGAGGTATCAGGTGTAATCGCATTTTTTACCTGTGACAAGAGGTATCCCCCGCGATCCATCCTAAACTCTCCAGCCCTACATACTCTACATATTTTGTTTTACGATTTTGCAACGCGCTTAGTGGGCTGATGGTCCTATTTGAGTCTAGCGAATCAGCAGCTATGGTCGGCTGTCTTTCCCATATTACTAGTTTTGCCTTTCAGCCTTGCATTTCTATAATAACAGTTAATCACAGTGTAAACATCTATAAAAATCTTGTTAACAAGTTACAATCCAACCCATGGATCAGGCAGAGCAATTTGCTAATATGGTTAGATCCATTGGCTGTTTTTCTCATATATTCTTTGAAACATTCGAGCGCTTAGGATATAAAAAGGAATTGTGGCAGGACAGTACGTTTATCTGTTTTTTTCGAAGCTAAAGCAGAAATATTATCGAGAAGCCCCGTACCAATAAACACGTGCACGTCGTTTTTATCCGGAAAAACTACCAACATTTGAGGGTTACCAATACACTACTTTTAATATCGAATATAGTAATACTAACACTACCAAATTTCGATATCGAAAAATAGTAAACATTTCATACTACTAATTTTCGATATATTGAATATACCATATCTTGGACCCGCACCGGCAGTCCAGACATTATCAAACATGGAATGACTGGTGTGTTAATAATCCATTTTGTTCCTCTGGGTCTCATTTGTTATATATAGACGGATATTGGAGGGGACCAAGGACCTACCCTTTCCACCTTTTATCCCAAATTTCTTATTTATTTTTTTGTATTCCGTCGATTTGGACCATGGTTTTACCTCCTGTACCCAACCTTTTCAAAGCTTATTATATTCTGCTATCCGCCCCCTGTTTGTCGTACTTTTGCCAGTCGTTGATTCCGGGTCATCTCCCAAGTGACTTCTTAAGCAATGCAACTTTTCTGCCTCCAGAATCGGTGATATAAGAGCGTCTTCTTTGGCAAAGCTGTCGAAGTCGTGCGGGTAATTCGTATTCTGAAAAAAGTGGAAGAATTCCTGCTTGAAAACAAAGGTCAATAATAATGCAAAACGAATATAAGTTGTGTGCAGCGAATGTCTGGGTTAACCAGACATTTTCATTCGGGGAAGAGTGGCAGTCAGGTGGGGTGGGGGATTTCAAGGATATCACACTTTTCTTAAAAAGACACATTGTGCAAAGGTTTAGTTCGGTTCTACTGGATTTACTTGACCATGTATCGCCCTTACCTGTTTATTTGGGATCGGAGGCAGGGGGATTTTGAAAGGGTGGACAATTTCGAATTTCCCCTTGGCTTACTTTAAAGATTTTTTCCACATTCCCCTTTCGCACCTCTCCACCCTAAAAAAAACCACCTGCAAACAGGCCGGTGTCATACAATCGAGTGTCCATGTGCTGATTATCCCACCACCCACTAGCCTTGTGGTTCCTCCATTGAGTGCTTGTACCCATCAAGGCCTCTGGACTGTTCCCGGTTATTCCTTTAGAATGTGGCAACGAACACGCTTATTTTCGCTGATTACCAAATACAAACGAACGAGCAGGCGGACGCTTATTTTCGCACCTACCGAGGTCCAAGTTCCATACTAATACAATCGCCCAACTGTGGACTACGACTGTGCTAATACGTCTCGCAATCGTCATAGCAACTATGAACATGCTATAGCCCATGCTATTTTAGAAGGCCTTTTTGAAAACGCAAAAAAATCCTTGCCGATCTATGCGACGGCAACTTCGCATAACCACATGCCTGATGATGTTTCCGGATAAAAGGAGCATTTTAATATTCGAGGGCCCCTGCGAAATCAACGAGAAATGCATTTTCACGTTCGTAAAGTTTTAGTTGTATTGGGCTTGGCGGTAAACATCCAAGCGTCCACCATTGAGTCTCGCCGTTTCAAGATGGATGTCCGACCTCTAGCCCGTTTATTATTCCAACTCTGTGTATTCCAACTTGTGTACCCATCATTTGTTTTCAGCACTGTACCAAAATGGCCTCGTCTACAGGTCACGGTTTATCCCGTACATTTTGGCATTATAGCTAGGACAATCTCTCATGGGGACACTTAGTTTCTTTACACCGAGTTTAAACATTATAATGAAATTACCATCTAAACTTTCATATATACTGCAATACAGGACCACTCGTTGGCAGAGGTGCCGAATACATTGTCTATCGTGTCTTAAGGGTGGTTTTTGTCACGGTCTCCATTCAGTATAAAAAGCAGCGAAATCGTCTTGCGTGATGATACATTGTGAAAGTCAGAAGATTGTGTTTCGTAGTGAATTACAATTGCTTCGTTTAAAAAAAATAACTTGACTTAAATAACTCACCGCGTGGTTTAGTTATTTTGAGTCTCGGGGACGTGCAGAGTACGTGTGTGACAGACATAACATACATGGAAAAGCAGAAAATGTGATCCCTTGTTATATGATCGCTTCCTTATTCTGATTCGCCCCCATAGTCCATTTGGCTCTCGAAATGGCAAAAGAGCCTGAATCCCGCTCGTTCAAGGAGTTAAAATAAAGGGATAACCCGTTTTTGGAAAACACACTATGAAATGATGAGAAAGTTGACTTTTTATAACAATCGTGTTTATTCCACTCTTTTTTGAGTATACAATTTAAGTCCTTGCTTACTTTAGATGAAAAAATGTTAGGCACCCTAAAAGGTGGTGGTCTCCATATGCACCCTTGCCACTCGATTGACATTTAGAGAGTCATCGATGTTTGTGGATAAATGAAAATAAAACTATAGATCAGTGAAATGCCTTAAAATAACATAAATTTGAATGAGAAGAACGGCGACGATGACAAAAATGTTTAAACCCAAAATCCAAGAAGAAAATGTTTTATTCCAAAAGTTTTTTTTTTTTTTTTTTTTTTTTTTTTTTTTTAAATTTTCAAAATTCATCAATCAAGATAAGACAAAAATAAACAAAGTTTGAAATTACAAAAGCCCCTCTCATGATATAAAATCTCGCAACTCAAACAAACGCCGCAAAATCCCCGGGGGCACTTGTATTAAAGGTGGCATAGATGCTGGACACAAGAAAACACTTAAAAGGGTCCCTTTTTCCCAAACAGGACGCGATTTGTACGCGCGTAATGATTTAGGGTGTCAAAAACAGGCAAAATATGGAAAAAAAGGGTATTTTTTTGCTTAAACATGGAATATGTTCGATGGACGTGTTTAGGGTATGAATCCTCAAATTAAGCAGAGATCAAAAATCCTCAAAATATTGTAAGCAAAGTAAGATAATAAAGTGTATATCAATGACACTGCAATGCTTACTTGTTTAAAGGTAGCAGAGCTGACAAAAATACTTGTTTAGGGTATTAAAACAGACAAAATACTTGTTTAAATTCGCCATTAGTTGTTTTCAGTATTGCAAAACTTTTTACACTGGTATTACCACAAATGTATAGCGAAAGCCCGAACTTAACGGTAACACAGGTAAAATTATAGCATATTGATGACCTGGGCTGCCAGCACTATGCCTAAAATTTACGGCAATTTGCATTACTATTCTGTATTATTACAGCAAAATTGCAACTTTACGCATTCACTCTTACAACTACCGTACATATCGTCCGCTGGGCGGGAAAAACCTCGTTGTGCATTTGACCTTTGAGAGGAAAACCTCACATGTATTAAAAACGGAACATGACAAAACCTCAATGTAACATTTCAGAGACACCAAAAACTGAAAATTTTACTGTAATGCCTGCACAACAAGAAAGGTTTTTCCTTTCTTAATATATTTGGAATCATTATTACCCCAGATCTTACATGAACTCCCATATTATTTACTATTATAATTGATGTGAAATTCAAACTACAACGCGATGTGACCAAAATGCACATATTAGGTTTTAGCACTAGGGCCCATTTTTTTTTACATATGTGTTTTTGCATTTGACCTCTGGAGTTACATATGAGGTTTTTCCCGCCCGCGAGATATACTTACATTATCTTATAGGTTTTCTGCAAATATGAAAATTCATATTTGTTTTTACAAAAAAAGAAATATATACCTTTTTAGTGTGTATCATCTGAGTGAAGGGCACTTACTTTTCTTTCGCATATCTTCAATCATATCATTGGCTATGGTGCCTGTGTAAAATTCTCCAGGTCCGTTGTCGGCAATCTTGCGCAACGTAGCGGCAAGAAAGGTGCTCTTATTGGTGTCCGCCAGTTTCTAAAGGTGTTGCCACCGTGTTCTCGTCACTTGTATTATCCCTGCAATATTACAAATAAGACAGTCGGTTAGCATTAATGATTAATAAACGCCTTGAGTATAGCTAAGTCATTGGGCAAGAGAGAATAAAGAAGACAAAGAAAGAGAGGAATACAAAGAAATGAACAGAAATGGAAAAATTACGTAAAAGAAAGAAGAATACAAATTAAAATAATAAATAAAAGACTTTTTATTGAATGGTTTCTGGAAAACGTTTTAGTTAAGCATTCCAAGGAACCCGTGTAGCCAGTCGGGAAGTATTTGATTAGTCCGAGGGAGTGGCATAACTAGCATTGTATTCCACCGACTAAGAGTTACAGAAAGTTTGTCCTCAGTAGGAATGAAAGTCCGAGGAGGACTATTAGTCCTTAGAATTTCAGAGGGGGATATAGGGTACACTTTGCTCTATGACCTGAGATTAGGTAAAGGATCAGAAGCAAGGACCTTATCAGAAATAATGTGTCTTGTTCAGGCGTGTTAAGCCCGTTAGTCGCTGCAGTCGAAGGCCCCCGAAGAGGGGGGCGAGACTTGCAAGGACTAACGGGCGAAACACAGCCAGAACAGACACATTATTCTGATAAATTACTATGCCCGTGAAAAGGGGCATAGTATTCTGCTTTATGGGTTTAGTCTTTATATCATGGGTGCAGCGCATGTTATACTGTCTTCTCTCGATTCTTTATTCTTTCTTTCTGTCTTTGTACTTGCTTCAAAATGATATAGTGCCAAACGGCTGGGCCGAAATTGACCAAAATCGGTCAGAAGAACCACTTACCCAAGTTTACATCAGAGATGTAAATATCTTTGACCTTTTGACCTCTCGAGGGGTCAATAGAGGTCAAAACTAAAAAATCTTTTGAGGAATACTTCTTCGACAGATTAGGTGCGCTACGTCGAAAATTCCGCATGAGCATCGTCTTTGGTCCGGTTACAGCGTTGTACACAGAATTCATATCGGAACTCATTAAAATTCAAAATGGCGGCATTATCTAATTAGTAGGCAAAATTGCTATCTCTCAAAGCGATACAAACTGGATAGGTGATGTTCTGCGCAAAAGTGGGATAATGTCGAGAAGAAGACGAATCATCGTGACAGAATATTGGCCAAAGGGGTCACGTGCAAGATTGCAAGATATGCAAAATGCGAATTAATATGCAATAACGCTATAACTCATTAAACCAAAGTAGATATTTATGTCAAATTTGTTACAAGAACCACTGGGAAAGGCTTCTATTACTTAGGGCACATTTTGGATCAAAAGGTCAAATGGGCTCATCTAGGGGTCAAATATAAAGAAGCTAATGACCTAAAAAGCTATGTCATCTTGTAGGCATATCAATGAAAAGTGAAAAAGAGTTCAACAGTGACATCGCTCTGTGAGCCATCGTGAAGGGGCCAAAGGTCAAATACACAAAAAGTATTCAAAGTGTTTATATTGCTAGAATAACTATGTCATCGGGTAGGGCTCCAGTTCCCACTCAACGACAAATGAAATATAGTCTAAATGGTAATTGTGTACCCACTGCCCATCTGGGAAAAACTTGATTTATTGATGATACCACTGTCATGCAAGTCTGTCACTTCACCTCAACAGCTGACGGGAATAGTATCCTGGAGTTCGTCTAGTTTTTTATTATGGTACTTAGATTAATTTATAATATTTTTTATATGCTAATTTATAGTTTAAAATCATTCAAAGTGAAATAAATCATAAATCATTGCTAACTTTTGGGGCCTGTAAAACAATTAGATGGGGGTCCAAAGGCACGTGGACAAGGCAAGTAGTAACCGCATGATATACCGTGCTTTCTAAAGCACAATCGATTGCTAGTTTATTTCTTTTGTACCTGCTCAAAATGCCGATAGTGCCAAACGGCAGGGGTGATATTGACCAAAATTGGTCAGCAGAACAAATGACCCCAAGTACATAAGGGGTGTAAATATTTGACCTTTGACCTATCGTAGGGGTCAATAGAGGTCAAAAAACTAAAAATCTTTTGAGGCCTACTCTTCTACGATTAGGTGCGCTAGTAACGAAAATTCCGCACATGAGCCTCTCGTCTTTGGTCAGTAGTGTATCAGCTTTGTACACGAATTAATATCGGAACTCAAAATGGCGGCATTATCTAATTATACGCAAAAATTGCTATTATCTAAAAATCGATAAAACCTGGATAAGTGATGTCTGTGCAAAGTTGAGGATAATGTCGAGAAGAATCATGGAAAGAAATTGGCATAGGGGTCAAGTGCAAGATATGCAAAATGAGCTAATTAATATGCAAAAAACGCTATCACTCATTAACAATGTAAGCTATTTATTTCAAATTGTTACAAAACCACGAAAAGGATCTATATTATGCGCCCATTTTGGGATAAAAGGGTCAAATGGGTCATCTAGGGGTCAAATATAAACGAAGCTTAATTGACCTAAATAGCTATGTCATCTTGTAAGCATCAAGAAAAGTGGAAAAAGGAGTCCAGTGACCTCGCTCTGTGAGCCATCGTTAAGGGGTAAAGGTCAAAATACACAAAAATATCAAAGTTGTTACATTGCTAGAATACCTACGTCATCTTGTAGGGCTCAACGAAAGGTGAAATAAAGTCTACATGGTTATTGTGTGCCATCTGGGAAAAATGGCTATCCATGATACCCTGTCAGTGAATCTTTGTCTACTTACATCAACCTGCGCCACATACAACAGGACGGGATAGATCTGGAGGTCGTATAGGTGTTCATTATGTTACTTAGATTAATTCATAATTTTGTGTATTGCTATTTATAAGTTTAACTTCATGTCAAGATGAAATAATCATACAATCATGCTAAATTTTGTGCTTGCTGTAACAATATATGGGTCAAAGGGCACCCACATGGACAGTGCAAGTAGTCACGCATGATATACTCGTGCATTCTAAAAAGCACAATCGATGCCTAGTCTTCTTTCTTTCTTTGTACCGTGCTCAAAATGCTACTAGTGCCAAACGGCTGGGCCGATATTTACCAAAAGTGGTCAGAAGAACCATGACCAAAGTTACACCAGGGGTGGTAATAGTTTGACCTTTGACCTCTCGTGGGGGTCAACTAGAGGTCAAAAACTAAAAATCTTTTGAGGCCTACTTCTCCTACAGATTAAGTGCGCTACGTACGAAAATTTCACATGAGCATCGTCTTTGGTCCAGTGTATACAGCTTGTACACAGAATAATATCGGAAATATACATTCAAAGGGCGGCATGATCTAATTAATAAGCAAAATTGCTATATCTCAAAATCGATACAAACCTGGATAGGTGATGTCTGCGGCAAAGTTGCGGATTAAGGTCGAGACGAACACGTGACAGCAATATTGCCATAGGGGTCACGTGCAAGATATGTAAATGAGCTAATTAATATGCAAACGCTTAACTCATTAACCAAAGTGATATTTATGTCAAATTTGTTCACAAGAACAGTGGACAAAGTGGCTCATACTATGTGCACATTTTGGATCAAAAGGTCAAATCGGGGTCATCTGGGGTCAAAATATAAAAGAAGCTCTTAATGGACCTAAATAGCCATGTGCATCGTGTAGGCATTCAATGAAAAGTGAAAAAGGAGTCCACAGTACTCGCTCTGTGAGCCACGTAAGGGGTCACAAGGTCAAAATACACAAAATATCAAAAGTTGCGTATAGGCTAGAATACCTATGTAATCTTGTAGGGCTCAAGTTCCCACTCAACGACATGACTGAAATAATAGTCTACATGGTAATTGTTGTAACCCAAACTGCCCATTTGGAAAAAACTTGATTATTGATGATACCACGTCATGCAAGTCTTTGTTCTACTTCAATAAACATGACGGGCATAGTATCCGGAGTAGTCAGTTTTATATATGTTAATTAGATTAATTTATAATATTTTATATGCTAATTATAAGTTTACTAATCAAAGTGAAAATGAATCATTAAATAATTGCACTTCTTTGGGACTGTAACAATAGATTGGGGGTCAAAGGTCACTAGGACAGTGCAAGTAGTAACGGCATGATATACCCGTGCTTTCTATAAAGCAAAATCGAATGCCTAGTTCCTTTTCTTCCTTCTTTCAGACCATCGTTTTTTCGCCTCTTATGCCAAAACGTCTGGGCCGATATTGACCAAAATCGGTCTCAGAAGAACCACTTGACCCAAGCTACATCAGGGGTGTACATATTGGACCGTTGACCTCTAGTAGGGGTCAATAGAGGTCAAAACATAAAAATCTTTGGAAAAAGCACTACGCTTCTACAGATAAGGTGCACTATTGCTAAAAATTCGCATGAGCATCGTTCTTTGGTCAGTTATGTATTATACAGCTTGTACACAGAATTAATATCGGAACTCATAACATTTAAAAATGGCGGCATATTATTTTTAAATATGCAGAAAGTATATCTCAAAATCGATTAACACTTGGATAGGTGAGTCTGGCAAAAAGTTGCGGGTAATGTCGAGACGAATCATCTGACAGAATATTGGCCCCAGGGGTCACGTGGAAGATATGCAAGGAGCGAATTAAATGACAAAAACGCTATAAACTCATCAACCCAAAGTAGGATATTTATGTAAAAGTGTTCACAAGAAACCCATGGGGACAAGCTCTATTTCTTATGGCCACAATATGGGATCCAAAGGTCAAAAGGGGGTCATATAGGGGTCAAATTAAAAGAAGCGTAATTGACCTCATAGCTATGCCATTTTGTAGGCATCAATGAAAAGGGAAAAAGTGTCCACATGAACCCCGCTCTAAGAGCCTTCGTTAAGGGTCAAAGGTAACATGAAGGGTCAAAGTTCAACAACAACAACTCGACGTGCACTATGACTTCATCATACATAACTGGAATGTGCCATTATGTGCAAAATGTACATGAATCTCAGGATTTTTAAAAAAAAAAAAAAAAAAAAAAAAAAAGCTAAACCTTAAGAATATGTTAATAATGCGTTTTCCAACCATTTTCTATACTTAGCAAGATTTAATTCATTTTTTTTACAAATAACAAACACTTTAATGCCCACGTTTGCTTCTATGGTCTTGTAAGAGTCTAGATTTAATTGAAGGATTCATTCACAAGAGGGGGAAAACAATAATGGTGAAGCCTTTGAGAAAAAGGGATATCGATTTCAATGTTCACAACTCAATTGAAATAAGGCAATTAATTAAAGCTGGAAGAGCTTTATAATGCTACGCCTCAACGACTTGTTTTGAATACAGCTAAGATTTTGTATCACCATGAAGCATAAGCAGTTCCTCATAGTTATGGAGGTAACAGGTCAGTGGTTTGTTGTACAAAATATTGTTCGTTGTCGGTCTTGATTTGGAAGACGATTTTGATGATGAATACTATTTAGCAAGTCAAGACACCAATGATCGTTTTATGTAGACGTGAAAAGCAAAGGTAAGGTCGTAGAGCTTGAACTGTCTTTTAATATAACATATCCTCTTTTGTAATGAATTGATATATTAGGATCATATTTGCACACTCCTGCGCTCAGTATTGGTGGAATTCACCTTTGACCAGTAAACTTGTCATTCGTTGACACTACAGATTTATATTTTGAATACAGACTGCTTGCGGACACATGCAAATATCACATAAGTAAAACACCCTGCTGGGACTGTGTTTTACCTGCAGATGTAAGGAAGAAGTCAAAACACCTTTACTGGAATGTCCATGTACACTGCGCAAAGAACATTCTCTACTTAATACATTGGCGGTTAAAATCGGATCTTAAAGGGCTGTGGTGGAAAGTATCCATTTAAAGAAATCTTGATTTATAATTACAGTGTATACGCCGTTAAGGGTTACTACACTTGTATAATGTCTTTTTTTCTTTTATGGTATGGAGTGTGTGTCAGAGTTGGTGTTGAGCGTAGGCCTCGCTGACTGGGAGATGGTGACATGAGCTCTTAGTCTACGGGGTCCGGGCTCTTAAAGTGTGGACATACAGCACGCACAGTCAGGTGCTGTTTTTCGGTAGGGTTTATTGTAGGTTTATGGATACCAGGTTTGGCCAAGCGCTAGACGTTTCTTTTCATTAGTCCTGATTATGTTATTTTTTTATGAGCCTTAAAAGCTTCGTGATGTCGATCCTGATATGCACCGTGTATCAATAAATTATATGTAGTATAGGTGTCATTGCGCATTTCTTGTACTAACTTTATAATGAATAGCTGCAACTTGTGGTATTACATCTTGAAATAATGATTCTTTGGCTTTGTCCTTTTGTCTATAAAAATAAGTTTTGTTTTTGGTGCAAATACTAAGTAGCTGCAGGCGCCATTAAATCCAACAATCAACAACATATCAATAAGTATCTGTGCATTCAGCTTGACCAAATTTTGTGTTACTCTCGACTATGTAAATATAATTGCAAATTTATATTTTAGCATATGCAGATTTCACGTCATTGTTGGTGTCCCTAACATTAATATTCTAAATTTGTTCCAGAATTGACAGTAATCATGTCTCTGGAATGACCTTTGACCCGTAAAAAAATACCATTCTATATACGACACTACAGAATTTTATTTTTTAATACAGTCTGCTTGTACACCCATATGAACAGTATCGCTGTGGCATTCAGACTGAAGACTTAAGTCTTGTCTCATTTCTGTTGTTTTTTATAAAAAACAGATGAGATGTTATGATCATGCCAGGTGTCCATAATGCGATTATAATTTAAATAATCCCTAACCCCTAAGCAATGGCGACGGTATTCTACACCGAATCCTCTAGTGTTTTAGACGATGTGTATTTTGTTCTTTTCTTAAAGTTCGATGCCCAGACCTTTATTCCTTGATAAAGTGTTCAGCTACTGCCACTTGTATCAAAAAAACAAAAGGTTTTGATAATGTGTCAGCTACTGACCAATTATCAAAATAAAGGTCGGGGCAACGAACTTTAACAAAAGAAAACAATGGATAATCTATGATAGACGAGGATAGACGTGTATATAGATTTAATAGTACAAGCTTGTGGTGGTTCAAGTCATCCTGTGCTAAAAAAAATTATAATCCTTTGATTTTCATGAAACCTAATGCCAAATTCTTTGCTGGTCTCATCAGTGCAGCACAGAGCTAAAGGCAATCCACAAATGGAGTGAATCAATGACCCGTTAAGCCAAGAACCCAATCTAGTTAACGCCCACATGGGTTATGAATCCAGAGTGCTCAAACTCAATGAGTGAGCTCTGCAAAATGCTAATAGGATTACGTCTTGGTATAACATCAAGGCTACATAAACCAGTACAGTTGTGAAAGAGAAGAGTGCTTACTAAATATATCATATATTTGGAAAGATGTCCTGGGATAGAGTCTCAATCCATTTCCAGAATGGGTTTTAATACAATCTTTGACATCTGGACATCATTTTTTGATATTCTACCAAAGGACTTCATTTAACACCCACTGTGGTCTGTGACACGTTGTGTGTTTTTCCGCTCCTAACATACTCCAACTACTATAGTATTGCTTCCTAGAATGGTGATATTTTAGGTAAGTTTTTGGTAAGTGCATGGTCTGTAAATATAATGCAGAATTCGAGGGATGCAGCATTCTTTCAAAATTTAATTTCATTAAACTTTTCCAGTTACCCTCCGTATCATTAAGATTCCTGCCTATCCTTAATTTTAGGCTCCATGATTAGGACATGAATGTCTGTTAATCGAATACCACCCTCATCGTAATTGTTTACCAGATCTCAAACCTACAGTATATTTTACAAACTGATTGGAAGGGATCATATGATAGGCCACCGGGCAGATCCCTTAGCGTTTAAAACAGTGGCGCACCCTTGGCAAGAATAATTTTGCCCGAAATAATCTCTTTAAAATGATAAATCAGTTTTACGGTTGTTCTCACCTTAGTGTGGCACATTCTCTTGAACATGATTTTAAAATTGCCCAATTTCCGGCGAATCTATTAAATATTAAACTCGGTATTTAAGATTGCTTACAGTTCGCTATCGCAATACGACGTTACGAGTGTACGAACGTTGACCACTAAAACCGACCGCGGTGTAAAAGGTGCGTACGAGTCAAACCTAATTGGCTTTGTTTGTGAGCCGACTGTCAACAACAGAACAGGCGATGTCCATGCTAACGTACCGGCAAAGTTCGAGAGAAAAAGTGCATTATGGACCAGTTCCGATGCGAGCCATTTACAGAAATAAGTGGACCCAAATATTTTTTAAGTTTTAGTGCCAAAAGATTGGATGGAAAATATATCAAGCAGGTATGTAGACAAGACTTATGTTGAAATAAAATTACAAAAAAGAGGTTTCAATCATCATGTGATGTCAATCAATGTCACAAACACACATTCACATGAACAACAACAAGCTCGCATTTAATTAATATCGAGCGTACGGATGCAACATGCATACACTCGACTCGTACTTAAGAAAAGATAATTAATAGTAGTACCACCATGATCTGTACCAAGGTAGGACAGCCAGCCACTGCATGTGTTGCCCGTACCATTATCAAGTCATTGCAACTGATGCAGGCCATCGGCTCAGGGGATGAATTTATTACATGTCATGATGTAATTTTCTGCCACCACATCCTCAACTGCCATTCATTTGGTGGTGCACAATACAAAATTATCTTCCCTAATTTTAATGTGAATCTCTGACATTACTGTCACCCTTGGTGTATGAGTGCAACCAGTGTGGGACTGACTGAGACTAGGTATTGGGTTAAAATTATGTAAGTACAGTAGGCGTACAGTCGCCGTCACAATTCCGTTTCTGAAATAGGCGGCTATATTCGCGCGCGGGAGGTGTTGCGTGTAATGCGCAGACATGAATGTCTGTTAATCGAATACCACCCTCATCGTAATTGTTTACCAGATCTCAAACCTACAGTATATTTTACAAACTGATTGGAAGGGATCATATGATAGGCCACCGGGCAGATCCCTTAGCGTTTAAAACAGTGGCGCACCCTTGGCAAGAATAATTTTGCCCGAAATAATCTCTTTAAAATGATAAATCAGTTTTACGGTTGTTCTCACCTTAGTGTGGCACATTCTCTTGAACATGATTTTAAAATTGCCCAATTTCCGGCGAATCTATTAAATATTAAACTCGGTATTTAAGATTGCTTAGAGTTCGCTATCACAATACGACCGCCGTTTTACGAGTGTTACGAACGTTGACCTCTAAAACCGCGGGTAAAATGTGCGGACGAGGTCAAAACATAATTGCTTGTTTGTGACGACCGTGTCAACAAACATGAACATGGTCGATGGTCCAGCTAACGTACCGGAAAAGTTGTCGAGAGAAAAAGTGCATATGCCACCAAGTTCCTGATGCAGAGCATGACAGAGAATTAAGTGGACCAAATATTTGTAGTGCGCAAAAGATGGATGGAAAAATAGATCAAGCAGGTATTGTTAGGACTACTTATGTTGAAATAAATTACAAAAAAAAGTTCATCATCATGTGATTGGTCAGTCAATGGTCACAAACAAACATCACAATGAACAAAAACAAAGACTCTGCATTACATTAATATCAGCGTATATGATGCACAGCACGCATACACTCGACTCGTCCTAAGAATAATTAATAGAGTCAGCATGATCTGAACCAAGGGTAGGACAGCCAGCCCACTGTGTTGACGTTACCATTATCAAATTCGATTCCTCTAAAATGATGTATCCATCTGCCATGGGCTGAATTTAGACATGTAATGATGTGTAATTTCTGCCACTAAATCCTTCACTTGCCCGAAGTAATTGGGTGGTGGCAACAATACCAAATTCTTCCCGAATTTTAATGTGAATCGCTGGACATACTGTCACCCGTGGTGTTTGTATGAGTGCACCAGTGTGGGACTGACTGAGACTAGGTTGGTTTAAATTATGTAGTAAAAGTAGGCGATACAGTCGCGTCACAATTCCTTTTCGAATAGGCGTCTATATTCGCGCGCGGGAGGTGTTGCGTGTAATGCGCCGACTATGTATTTTCTGTATGCATTATTCATGGTTCTGTCTGGCGGGAATGCTGACCGTAAATGTAGTGTGAACAGAAAAGGAGTTGAACGGAGACTCGGAGAAATATAGGTAGTCGTCTAGTGGTAGAGGGGTGTTCGGCACCCCCTCGAACTTAAATTTCTAATCAATGTCACTAGATCAGAAAAAAAATGTGTAGAAAACGATTAGCTATGTTAAAAAAATCACAAGTGGTCCCACGTATCATTTTATGCAATTATGCAATGTATCGCATTACAGAAAAATAACAATTTTGATCTATCTCGGCCAATAATGTTGATAAATGAACAAAGCAGGTGATGGGCCTATGTTTCGAGGGTAAATGGTCAAAGATCAAGAGGGAACCATTTGAAAAATACCAGATGCCCCCTAATGACGTTCATACTGCAAATTAGGGTCGCCATAGCTAAAAATAAAATGTTGATAATCTCAACCAATACGGTTATAAATGAACAAATAAGATGACTGGACCTATGTTTCGAGGGTTAAAGATCAAGATGAAACCATTTTGAAAAGTACCAGATCTTTCTATGATGACATAAATGCAAATTAGGGTCGCCATTAGCTAAACAATCCATATGTGGGTATATATTGGCAAAATATTAAAATATCTTCCCACATACGATGACGAGACCTATGTTTGATTTGTAGAAGATAATTCTAAAAGTACTCATTATATTTATGTTCATGTGTCACCAACATGTTCACCTGCAATATAAGAATATGCAAAATAGGTGCTTAATTGTCGATTAGTCTAGTTTGGGGGGTAATTGTAAGAAACGTTGTTGGCCAAGTAAATTAGACTTGCACATTTATACATAATACTCTACCGTGATGGGACCCCGTTTGCTGGAGTTAAAACCATTCAGATCCAGATAATAATTGCAACAGCATTTCTTTTAAATTCAAGGTATATGCAATGAACAGGACTACTGCGGGACTAAGATACTGGGTTGTTATCATGCCGAAAAGAAAAACCGTGAACGACTGGGGAACTCTACAGTTCAAGAATCTTGCAACATGCAGTGTGATATCCATAATGTATCATGGTAGTTTTAGACCCTCATTCAATTTAAAGGAACTCCAGGAGAAAAAATTTCCTTGGCCAAAGACGTTTCTAAAATCATCCCAAACAAGCTTAGTCAACATACAAATCTACAAATCTGTACTCATAAAGTACTTTTAAAATGCATAAGCATTTAAAAGGGACTAATGTAAACAAGTAGAGTGAATCAAGCCCAAAAAAGAAGAGCTAAAAGAAAAGTGTCTGAAAACGTGATGAAGAAAGGATCTTCGGTCTTTGACGCACCATCATGTGGTATCCATATGTAGCATCATAAAATAAGGGGCAAATGAAGGACATGTTCGTATGCAAGGCCACAACCAGAAAGCATTTGTTAATTACAGTCTTGTAGGACATTGGGATCTCCACTTCAAAACAGAAGTGAGGATATTGCTGTTATCGTGTGCCCTTGCTTAGGTGGTGCTTTGTAAGTGCGGTGCTGTGTGTGGTGTTGTGTGTGATATGAAAACGCAAAACTATCGCACTGAGAACTGCTGAAAAGCCTATAGAAGCGACCAATGGCAAAGACCAAAAGGTAGATCACCACCAAAGTATATGCAGTTGATCACGATTTCGGGAATCCATGTTTCGAAAGCTATTGCACAAGCTGACCTCCTGGAAACAATGACATGTGTCAAGTGTTGCTTCCTTCGTCACGATATTTTGCAGGCTTTTCAATGAGTCCATAGACATCGACTTAGCATTTTTCGGAGGAGTCCCGTTTTGCAGAGATGAAGCTCTAATCCAGGCACGGGATCTGCCCTTGCTGCCAATAAACCTGCTAAAAAGCCATACAAAATAATCTTGCATATGGTGGGGGTAGTATAGGATGTTGTCATTCTCAAAAATGTTGGTAAATGATGAGCATCAGGAAAACTTTGGGCCAATGTGCGTGGAGTGAAGGTGGGGGAAGTTTGGTGTGTGTGAATCTCAAGCCAAATGACCCCTGCCAATAGATACCCCCCCGGGGGCATGTAGTACACAACGTGGTATGATGCCCCGTGAACAAGAAAAACGGTAAAGGGTGTCATTTTTCCAAAACAGGCGAGGTACGTGAGGCTACACGTTTAGGGTGTCCAAAAAAGCAAAATATGGAAAAAAAGGGTCTGTTTGTTAGTAACCCTGACACTATCCTGTTATATTCCCTTAAGCAGGGATAACAAAAATCATACAAAACATTGTAAGCGAATTGGGAAGTTAAGCACAGCCAAGATATTAAAGGGTATATTAACGAAATAATGCATTGCGCACTTGTTGAGGGTATCGTAAACTGATAAAAATACTTTTTTAGGGTAGTGTTTTACCTTGTTTTTAGTCGATGAAAATACGTTTTTAGGGTGCATTTGAAAGTCATTTGTTCACGATCATTAGCCACCTTTGAATACAAGTGGCCCCCGGATCTACCCCCGACAGGAATTATTGATTAGGTTTGACGCCATTTGCATTCTGTCTAGTGATCCGCGCACTGTTGACGAGTTGTGCCATGGACAGTATATAGTAGAGATTTATTCAAGTTATACATTTCCAAGTGGAATATGAAGTTGTCATTATGTCCTAATTTGAAGTCCATTTTGAGGGCTATGTTAATTCTTTGACCAGGGCCTTGGCCAGGACTTTGTTTTTAAATTCAAAACAAAATCATTAAACTGTCCCGAGTGGCCAAAACGGTGTAGAACTCATGGTGAGATTGCTTGCTTTGGATACATATGTGATGAAATAGGTGGATTTTTTTTCTTTTTTTTAATAGGTGAAGACCCCACTCGAATGTACAACCGCTGTACTAATCGCACTCATACCTAGGACTAGGAGTGACGATACGTGGCCGTTTCACATAATTGCCAACTTTTTGGAATTTTCACTTACAACCTATTTAGATTTTTACAGGAAGGTGATACAGAGTATGTGGGTTTTTACTTAGATCTCTGAATATTAGACCTACCTCCCTTACCTAAACCAACTTATTTGTGCTTGATTTCAGGAGAGGCGACAACAAAATGAGTTCAAAAGTTGACTGATATGGCGTCACCCAAAAATACATGCCTTTTGATTTCAGCTGCCATATTAGCTATGTAGAACCTGTTAAATTTTTACTTTGAGTTTTTAGGAACTAGTGACACTTTAGTACCATGTGAAAATAAGGGGTAGCAGAGTGCTCAAAAAAACTTATATGGAAGCAATAAAAAATTGAGTGTGGACTGTGACATTTCTTCACATAATACCATTTTATTTCAATACAGACATCCTGTGGTGGAGATCTGTGAGCATTTTATTGTACATTGACAAGGACAAGCCCTCATGAAATGCCCACACAAAATTATATGACTGGTCCTTTGATTAATTCAGATATGGTTATTTTAAATCTTGTCCGCAATTTCCGTTCACAATTTGTCACGTCAACACTGTTTTGCAGAAGACCTGGTATTTGATGAAGAGTGAAGTTCTATGTTTGTGTACTACTCTCCGAAGTCATTTCACTCTACTAGCAACTTGGTACTAAAAGTTTGACAAACCCTGGTAAAAGGACTTGGCTCCATCAAACATTAAATTTTCGTTCACACCAGTCACGTCCTAAAACATTTGGTCACGTCCAACACATCGAGTGCAATTACTCAAAAAGAGGAGGGAGTGTCCGGCAACTTGAAATTTATAGTGTGTTTCTAGTTGTTCCATTGGTTCGGAACTACCAATACTTTGATGTGTGATCAGTTTTAGTAATTTTCAAAAAATTGCCTGTTCACATTCCCCCCCCCCCCAATTTGTCACGTCCACGGCATAAAACTTCAATCAGCAAACATGCAAATCTAACAGCTTTGGAATATTGGAAGGGCATGAGGAGGAAACCAAAGCATTCACTAGGGAAGTTAGTAGTGTTTCATCTATAGAAGGTTTAAAATCCGTTGTTTTAATAAAGGTCAAAAAATAAGATTTAAGTCAAAATCTGTTGCACATGTACACGTCCACACTTTGGACTCATAAAGCTAATATCTGCTAACTCAAGGGGGTGAGATTTGCTTGCGATTCGGTCAAATATTCTCAAGCCTACAAAACTAATCAATTCATGAAAAAAATTACTCTGCTTTACTTTTTGTTTTATAATATAAAACTGTTTATGTCAAGAACCTATTTTGGGGATAAAATAGAAGCCAAAAAGGTCAAGAAATTGTCAAAATTCAAGAGTCAATGTTAATATTTCAGCTGGTATTGCCTGAAGGTGCATGACTTAACATTTATGATGAAGACAAGTCTAAATTCTTTTTGGGCAATTAATCTAAATTTCCAGTAAAAACTATTTGCATTTTTTACAAAAATGGATCAATTTTCAGAACTCTCTGATTAAAAAGGATACTAAAGAGGAAGATTAAGGTGGGCTTTCTATTTTCCCTACATTATCGTCTTACACACATTAGAAAAAAATAACCAAAGCATTGACACTAAGTTTGAAAAAAGGACCCCCAGGGTGACAAAAAGTTGGCAAGTACTGAAACGGGCCACGTACAAGTTATTATGAAATAAGCACGTAGGCCAACAGCCTGTTTTTATATACTTACGATTTAGGCCGATTGTAACTTCTATTGCCTATCCTTAGCCTAATGTTGTATGACACGATGCTCAGATAGGTCAGTATAGTTAGGCTTAGAAATCACCTATGTTTAGCTCAATATTTCTCAATGATGTGTAATTCTATGTCAAGCCTAGACTAGCTTAATGTGGTATACACGATGCTCAGATATGTCAGTATAGGAGGCTAGGAAATCACCTAATGTTTACATAAATATTTCTAATGATGTGTCATTCTGTCAAGCCTAGACTAGCCTAATGTTGGATACACGATGCTCAGCTAGTAGTCTAGTTAGGCTTAGAAAGAAACATAATGATTACAGAACTAATTTCTCAATGATGTGTCATTCTATGTCCAGCCTAGACTAGCTAAGTTGTATACACCGCTGCTCAGATTATGTCAGTATAGTTAGGGCCTTTAGGAATCACCTAATGTTTACATAAATATTTCTGCATGATGTGTCATTCTAGTCAAGCCTAGACTAGCCCATGGTTGCTATAAACGAGGATCAGATATGTAAGTACAGTTAGGCTTAGGAATAACATTAATGTTAAATAAAGATTTTCTCATGACGTGTCATTCTAGGTCAGCCTGATTACCTAATGTGGAGGACACAAGTTTCAAACGCATTCAAAATACTCTACGACTACCAGCTCGACATTATTTTTTTTTTTGTTTTTTTTTTTTTTTTGTTTGTTTTTGTTTTTATTTTTTTTTCTTTTCTATTTCCCTTCTTTTTTATTTTTTTTTTTTTTTTTTTTTTTTTTTTTTTTTTTTTTTTTTTTGTTTTTTCATTTTTTTTTGTCACGTCCAACACTTTTGCAGCAGCCCTGTTGTCTTGGAAGTAAGTCTATGTTTGTGGTCTTACTCTCCGAGAGTAATTTCACTCTCTAAGCAAATTGCTACTAAAAGTTGTGACAACCATGTAACTGACTGGTTCCATCAACATTAAATTTTCCGTTCACACCAGTCACGTCAAACACATTTGTCCCGTACCAACACACTCGAGTTGCATATTCAAAAAAACGAGGAGGTCTGCAACTTGAAATTATCGTAGTTTCTAGTTGTCCATGGGTTGTGAACTACCAACTACTTTGAGGTGTGATTACAGTTTTAGTAAATTTCAAAAAATGCCCTGTTCACATTTTCAATTTGTCAGTCCTCCAACGCAAACTTCAATCAAGCAACCATTCAAAATCTAACAGCTTTGAATATGGAAGGGCATGAGGTATGAAACAAAGCATTCACTAGCGGAGAGGAAGCTACTAGTGTTTCATCGTTATAGAGTTTAAAATTCAGTTTTTGTTTTTAATAAAGTCAAAAAAAGTAAAGTTTTAAGTCAAAATTTGTTCACATGTTCCACTCCAACACTTTGGAATTAAAGCTAATTATCTGATAATCAATGGGTGAATTTGCTGCATTCGGTACAAAATTTTCTCCAGCCTAACACCAACTCATCATTTCATGAAAAAAATTACTCTGCTCTGTTACTTTTTGATTTTATAAATAAAAATTTTTAGTAGCAGAAACCTATTTTGCTCTTAAAATAGAAGCCAAAAATGATCAAGAAATGTCAAAAATTCAAGCTTCAATGTTCATATTCAGCTGGTATTGCCTGATGGGAGGTGCATACTAAACATTTATGATGAAGACAAGTCTAATTTCTTGGGCAAATTAATCTAAATTTCATTAAAAAAAACTTTTGCATTTTTTACAAAAATGGCTCAATTTTCGAACTCTCTGATTAAAAAAGTAATAAAGGAGAAAAGATTAAGGTGTGCTTTTCTATTTTCCATGAAAATTTATGTCTTACACACAGTAGAAAACAAATAACAAAGCTTGACACTAAGTTTGAAAAAATGACCCCCAGGTTGACAAAAAGTTGGGCAATATTTACTGTGAAAAACGGGCCACGTACAATGATACTGGAATGATAATGCACGTAGGCCAACAGCGGTTTTTTAAACTTACTGATAGCCGATGTAAACTCTAGGACTATCACTAGCCTACTGTTGTATACACGATGCTCAGATATGTCAGTATTGTTAGGCTTAGAAATCACATAATGTGTACATAAATTTTCTCACTGATGATGTGTCCTTCTATGTCAAGCCTAGACTAGCCTAATGTTGGATACACGATGCTCAGATATGTCAGTATAGTTAGGATTAGAAAATCATCTAATGTTTACATAAATATTCTCAATGAGTGTCATCAATGTCAGCTAGGACGAGCCTCATGGTGTAGACACGATGCTAGATATGCAGTAGTATAGTTAGGCTTAGAATCACTATGTTTACATAAATAATTTCATCCAATGCATGGGTCATTCTTTGTCAAGCCTAGACTAGCCTACTGTTGTATACACGATGCTCAGATTATGTCCAGATTAGTTAGGCTTAGAAATCACATATGGTTACATAAATATTTCTCAATATGTGTCATTCTATGTCAAGACTAGACTAGCCTAATGTTGTATACACGATGCTCAGATATTGTCAGTACAGTTAGGCTTAGAAATCACATAATTTCTTTAAATATGTCTCAATGATGTGTCAGTCTATGTCAAGCCTAGATTAACATTAAATGTTGGATACACAATGTTCAAAGCATTCAAAATACTAGCCTACCAGCTTCGCCTTATCGCTTCTTTTTGAGTAGTAGTTATGTACATTACTACTGATTTCTGTCAAGTGAGTTGCAAAATCGAGCTTAGTATGGCCATGGATTTACATGGTCACTGAGCACGTCGAACGTAATTAGACTACTTTCATTTGTAATGACTGACACAACTTATGACTTACCTTCGAGTTAACTGACGTAGTAAGTTTTTGTTTATTGGGAAAGTGGCAAATCTTTCTTTCTATCACTGGAAAGAGATGACATTATATAATACCTGTCAGAATTATGTATATCAGATGATAACTCTAAGCCCCATGTAATGATGTATACGAGAGGACATCGTAAGCACATGCAGAAAACTATGATGAGGAACTACTGGTTAAGTTGTTCATAAACAGGTCTACCGTGAATGTTCGGCTTTGCCAAACTCCCTTGCGTGGGTGCCAGTAATTTTGCGTAAGCTGTGTTTGTTGTTAAAAAGTAATACACGGATATTTCTCATCTTCGTGCCGAAGACATGGGCGCAGCCATCTTGTAAAACTGTGGTCGTCAGTGTTTCTAAACTTGTATTCTCAATTATTTTTATCATTCGATTTAGACAGCCGCTTTTAAGTAAGCAATGTAAAATGTACGGTATTATTTCAAATGATAACTAACATAATTTTCCAAGAGTAGTAAGTAAAACCTCAGCTGGCGCTAAACCGTGTAGAGTGCGGATTAATTTTTATTCGGGCGGCCATCTATAAAGAAGACAAGTGATGAAATGGGGTGATCAAATGGTTTCATGCATGATCCGAACTTTCGGCCAATCAGCGTCCAGGATTGTCTTGTTATACAATCACTGCCAGAAGTACTCGTGTTAATGCATGATTGCATTTTTGCACCAATCAGATGAATTCGCGGAAGTGCAGCATATTTTTTTACCGTCTGAATATTTGGTTTTTTTTGTTTGTGATTGGAGGAGGGGAAATTGTTTTGGGCAAACTTTAAGTATTTGCTGCAAGAAATACTTCGGGGACTTTCGATTCAGACTTTCATGCGGGCAGTTAGCGAGGGGGAAGCTATGAGGTCTACCTATACAGTGTCAGTATTACATAACATCTAAGGTGAGCTGGAATTTGAACATGGCTATGGATATAACGAAGCCTTGTAGTACCGTAGGACCATTAATTTTATATGTGACAAAGGTGTGATGGTGGTACTTATAAAATGAGTATTTTGTTGTGCCAATTACCGAAAAATTATGTGTCTATAGTGAATTTCTCAAACCTCGAAAAACAAAGTGTCTGAATCCAATCTAATGTTGTATTCTGCTAATTAAGACAACAAGTCTTCGTCGATACGTTGGTTTGTTCTTGTGAGAACATTTTATCAAAATATAGAGGTTTTTACCCCCTCGTTGGTCAACGTGCGATTGAACATAAAATCATTTCGAATATTTGTTTGCGAACGCTATGTGCACTACTGAAATAGAAATACAAAATAGAGGCTCCTACTGTACACAAGAGTAACCGGATTCGCTAGCATACCAACATGAAAAGAATCTACTTCTTCTGAGGCGTAATCATTCAAAACCAAGTTTTGAAAGCGAACCTACTTCTACTGACGTGATGCCAATCACTTTTCAAAACCAATCTCGAAGGTGAATCTGCGACCGGCTGCTGCACGAGGAAAATTATATCACTTTCAAACCAAACCAAACCAGAAAGTGAATCTAATTCTACTTAGACAAATACTTATTTTCAAACCAAATCAAAAAGTGAACCGATTTCTACTGAGATGATAAGGATAATCACTTTCAACCAAACAGAAAGTGAATGTACTTCTACTGATGTGATTACAACCACTTCGACACAAACTCGGAAAGCGAATCTACTACTGGTGAGGAAAGGAAATAATCACTTTCAACCAACCCAGAAAGTGAACCTACTTTTACTGACGTGATGCCAATCACTTTCATACCAATCTCGAAAGTGAACCTGTTCTCATATGTTAAAAATTCACTTACCAGTCCAGGGATTAAGCATACGAAGCAGATATGATAAAAGTTAATCACTTTCACACCAAACCCGAAAGTGAACTTAATGGTTTCAATCCGGAAATCATTTTCACTTAAGGAGTAAACTCTTTTCTGAGAGTGGCACTAGTTAGTCCTGTTTCAAATAAGAAACTTAAACTAACAAAGTATTATTTTTACATCGTTCAGACACTTGTTCTCCGAGTTCCTTTAAACTAGACATAACCTCTATTTTGGTATTAAAGAGAGTTTGTATGGATGAAGAAAGCCAATTAATTTGCTTATTATAACACTTGTTCTCGAGGTTTCTTAAAATAAGACATAACCTCATTTGGTATAAAGGGAGTTATGTATGGCTGCGAAAGCAAGTGCTCTTATAAAACTTGTTTCTCGAGTTCCTCTAAAATGACATAACCTCTATTGTGGTATTAAAGAGAGTTATGGATGGCTGAGAAAGCAATTAATTGGATCTTATACACTGTTCTCCGGTTTCTCAAAAATAGACCTAACCTCTATTTTGGTATAAAGAGAGTTATGTTATGGCTTAGAAAGCAATTGCTATTATAAACACTTGTCTCGAGTTTCTCCTAAAATAGACATAACCTATATTTTGGTATTATAAAGAAGAGTTATGTATGGGCTGAAGAAGCAATTAGTGCTGTTATTGGTGTTCCTCTAAACTAGACATAACCTCTATTTTGCTATAAGAGAGTATGTAGGCAAGAAGCAATTGAACGTTATAAGGGTTTATATAAAATAGGACAAACTCTATTTTAGGTTATAAAGGAGTTATGTATCGCTAAGGAAGCATTGCCGGTATGAGTGTTATCTGCAATAGACATAACCTCTATTTGGTATTATAAAGAGAGTTATGTATGACTGAGAGAAAACAATTGGTGATGTTTTACTGAAATGAGACATTACCTCTAATTTGGGAAATGCAGAAGTGCTCATATATGAAAGTGATAGACCTCTAATTTGTGGTATGCTAAGTTCTATATTCAAATGGGACCTACCTCTTAATGGGGTCAATGCAGAAGTGTACAAATATCAAAGTAGCATTACTCTAATTTGGGTAATGCAGAAGTGCTCATATATGAATAGGATATTACCTCTAATTTGGGTATGCATAAGTCTACATTATTTCAAGTTAGACATTACCTCTAATGTGGGGGGTAATGCATAAGTGCACATATTTCAAATTAGACATACCTCTAATTTGGGTCATGCATAATTCTACATATTTCAAATGGGCCTTACTCTTTTAATTTGGGTTAATGCAGAAGTGATCATATATGAAATTAGATATTACCTTAATTTAGGTGTGCATAAGGTATATTCATTAGCCTTAACCTCTATTTGGGTAATGCCAGAAGTGACAAATATCAAATTAGACCTTACCTCTAATTTGGGTAATGGCAGAAGTGCTCATATATGAAAGTGGATATTACCTCTAAGGTGGGTATGAATAAGTATGCACAATTCCAAATATATATTACCTCTAATTTGGTAATGGCATAGTCTACATATTTCAAATTAGACATTACCTCTAATTTGGGTAATGCAGAAGGTACAAATATCAAATTCGACATTACCTCTAATTTGGGTAATTCACAATGTATCCATGTGAAATTATATATTGCCATCTAATTGAGGAATGCGCCAGCAGTTATATATTTCAATTAGACCTTACCTCTAATTTGGGTAATGCATAAGTTACATATTTTCAAATGGCCATACCTATTTAATTGGGGTAATGCAGAAGTGCTCATATATGAAATTAGATATTACCTCTAATTTAGGTGGTGCATAAGTGTACATATTTCAAATTAGGACATTACCTCTATTTGGAATGAATTAAGTCACATATTTCCCCCCCCCAAAATTAGACATCTCTAATTGGGGTAATGCAGAAGTGTACAAATATCAAATCGACATTTACCTTAATTTGGGTAATTCACAAGTGTATCAATGTGAAATTTATTTATTGACTCTAATTTGGGTAATTAATGGCAGAAGGTGTTATATATATCAAATAGGACTTACCTCTAATTTGGTAATGCAGAAGTTACCAATATGAATTAGATATTCTAATTTTGGGTAATGGTGGAAAGCGTTGGCAAACATGTGAAAATGGAACATTACCTCAACTTTATGTATAAAACAGGCCTACATTCGAGTATGAAGGTTGGTTACCACAACCTTCCTATTTAGACATCGCCTCCTTTCCTTCAGACAATGAGTGTTTTAAGCGTTGGAGTTGCAATCCATACACGACGCCATCCTTTCTTAATTGTAATCAAGCACGAGTTAACCAAAAAGCCATGTTAAAGGGAATTAAATCTACTATTACTGAGTCGGGTGTAATTCCCCATTGCTGATAGAAGGGGTAGAATACGGGAAGCGCTACCAAAAAGTTGAATATTTGTTAACGTTGCATCGTATTGTGAGCATTATGATTTGCATTTTCTACCCTTCAGAAATTAGGTTTGATGTAAAAGAGGTAGAATTCTTGGCTATGAAGATAGATTTAAGCTCCAGGTGATTACAAGTTAGTTAATCTCCGGTAAGACTAGGGGCAAATAAAATGGACTTGCATCTTTCGGTTATACAAATGTTAGGATTCATTTTCTGGTAGATACGTATTGATTCCTGACTATTTGACTTAACTTGGTTCAGAATTCAGAAGACAACAGTAGTCGGTTTCGTGACAAATATATATATAGACTGATTCCATTCGTCCTTCTGGCACTGCACGTACAGGTCTTGCCCATAGATGTTTAAAAACGTTGCGCTTATTATTGAGTATATTTACAAGCTATTGCCAAGCAGAGAACCGGATACGTCAGCAGGTATGAATTTCTCAGAAGCCCGTCACTGTCGTTCAAACTGTGTGGTAGAGGGGGCCAAGGAAGGGTTTAGTGGCCTCATGGAAAGCAAGCTGGAATATTTACGCAGGAGAGCGATACCTGATACTCGATAAAGTTGAAACAGACCCATTTTCTGGGCCTGTGACTCCCTTTGCTCTTCAAGAAACGTAAGACTTGAGGTGCTTTGTGGGTAAACGCCTAATCTTACTTTGTCACGGAAAAAATTTGGGGAAGAGGGGGCCACTGGAAGACAATGTAGGGGGGGGGGCGATGCTCTGTGAAGTTGATACTTCCGGTTGTGTATCACCTTCCAGCAGACGATGATAATCCAACTAGTCAAGATCAGAGTTTATGCTGATCACAGTTAGGTATTTGATCGCAGACTGATAGCATGTGATATGGGGCCTTAATGATTGTCGGAGATGTCACCCCATATGAAGCTGCTCTAATCTTTATCCTGCAGTTCCTTAAATTTACTGAGGGTGTAAAACTACTATGATGCTTAATGTTTTTTAAAAGTATATTAATGAGTAAGATTTGTTAAGTCTAAATGTATCATCTTGTTTTGGGATGATTTAGAAATGTCTTAGCCAAGTAATTTTTCTCCGTAGTTCCTTTAAATATAACTACGGGTTTTAAACTACATGATACAATATGGATATCACACTTGCAGTGTTGGCAGACGTAATTGGAGACTTTAGAGTTCTGTTCTTCACGTTTTCTGTTCGGCATGATAACAACACCCAGTATCTTACTCTCGCATTAGTCTTGTAGTATTCAATACCTTGAATTTAAGAGAAATGTTATATACGAGATTTTATTAGTCTAAATTTACTGGCCAGCAACGTCTTCTTATAATTACCCAAAAAACGAGACTTATCGACATTGAGACCCTAATTTGCATAGTATTAGTATTTGGTGAACAGTGTTAATGCCCAGAAACATAATTATGAGTGGCTTTTTAAAATTTACATCGACCCTAAAACATAGGTCTCGTCATTCTTATGTGGGCAGGTATGTGGACTATTGGCCCAGATATGCCCAAATAGGGATTTTGCTGAGATAATGGCACCCTAATTTGCATATTATGGTCATCAGGTGGACATCTGGTAATGTTCAAAATGGTTCCATCTGACCTTTGACCCTCAAAAACATAGGCCCAGTTACATCATTTGTTAATTTATCACATATTGGTTGAGAATATCGGAAAAATGTATTTTTTTAGCTAATGGCGACCCTAATTGCATTTTTACGTCATCATGGGGCCATTTGGTAATTCTCAAAATGATTCCATCTTTATTCTTTGACCCTCGAAACATAGGTCCAGTCACCTTATTTGTTCATTATCACAAGTATGGGCTGGGGAAAGATATTCAAAATTGTATTTTTGTTAATGGCGATACTAATTTGCATAAATTTGTCATATTAAAAAATGATACGTGGGACACTTTTGAGTTTTTTAAATAGCTAATCGTTTTCTAAATTTTTTCTGATAGAGTGACATTGATTAGAGTTATTTCAGGGGGGTGAACGAAACACCCATTCTACCCAATAGACTATAGGGTTTTACTATTATTAAACGGACCCAATGTGTGCAGTTGTACCGGTCAGCAGTGTGTAGTGTGTATTTAGCTGTTTCAAACGGAAAGATACTCCAACATCATTATCGGAATTGGACTGGTGCAAATCAGAATTGCAAAGGACTATTTGGTGCGATAATTCCTGCATGCGTGTTTTATTTTTATTGCTATTATTCAAACCAACATTGCCACTTTCGCCATATGATTAGTTTGAAATGAAATTCCTTAAATGTTATCAAAATTAACCTGTTGATTATTTTCTTTTCTCATCAGGGCATGTATGTTCCAAGGTCAAGACGGAGGAGAGGTACCACAGCTTGTTGTGATCATGCAGTGATTCTGCCACAGGGTGGCAGATAATCAAACATGTAATCCACTCTCCGACTAAACCCGAATAGTAACTTCCAACATGGCGTGGAAAACATGAGTTTCATGTGCGTACAAATGTACATTATTTTATACTTTGGACATAATGTGAATCCGTCCAAAGCGGGAAAAATATCGGCCAATTATGATATGTCTTGCAGATTATTGCTGCTGATCGGAGTTTGACGTGTGGATAACTGCTGGTTGGATTGTTCCCCCCTTTTGTGGTTGATCAGACCAATGTCTAGGACTGAACATGTAAAGGTTATCATTAAGTCTGTTAACGTTCACCTTCGCAATATTTACCGGATCCGCCGCTTATCACATTTGAGAGTGTCCTGCATCTCGGTCCGTTCACTGATTTTATCTCGGATTGACTATGCCAATTTCACTTTTGTATGGAGGTGTCGGGCCAGAGATCGGAAGTTAAACTTCAGATTTTGCAGCATAGAGCAGCCAGGTTGGTGTTCAGATCTGATAGGACACAGCCACACCACTCCTTAAAGGGCTCCACTGGCTACCAATTAGTGAGCGCGTTGTCGTTAAGCTTATGCTTCTTAATTACAGGGCATTTCCGGACAATGCCCCTCTTACTTGTCCGAATACCTCTCTGTTTTTGATTTCATGCAGGCCAGGACTTGCGTCTGCAGAGGACAAGACGCTCCTCACTGTTTCCAGCACAAAAAGGTCAAGTTGGGGGTGACAGGGCTTCAGGAAATGCGGCCCCTAGCCTATATATGGAACTCTTTGCCATCTGGTTCGCCACTCCAGTCCATTGTTACTTAAGAAAGCTATAAATTTCATCTATTCCTAAGAGTTGTGTGTGCTTAAATGTGTTTGTGATTGCCTCACATGATATTTAATTATGAGCTGTTTTATTTTTTTTATTTAGAGTTTTGATGTTAAGTACTTAGCTCATAGTAATAACAAAACAGGTATGTAAAGATGAACCATGTTTAGGCTAAATAGTAATTACTCTCTAATTTGTAAAGCGCTTTGACCTTGTTTGAGAAGGCGGCTATATCAAATGCCGAGTTGTTTGTATGTATAATGCATGGCCGCGCACTCCCCAAGTGTTTAAAAAAAATGTGCACTTGCCCAGACTAGACCCAGCAACCTCGTATACATTCTGAGGCTATCCGTTAGGAACGATGGACACTTTCGAACCTAACCTTGTAGATAATATCAATCGCTCTTCTTAACCCGGATTGTTAGCGTAATTGCAAGAGCACTGCTGTAGTATAAGGAGGTGCTGGTTCAACTGGCAAGTGAACATTTTTAATATTGGGCATGGGCGATGGCCATCTCCAGGTACGGTGTCCCAACGATGGCCAAATATATTTTTTGTAATTTATAAAAAATTTTTGATTTTTTTTAGACTTTTCATATTTTATTTTGTACATTCTATGTACATTTTTATATTGATCTTTTTCCTAATTTTCATTTATGCATTTTGTAATTCTGGCCTACATTTTGTTGTTTATGCAATTTTAAAAGTGAATGAGAGATTTTACATAACAGGTGTCTCTAAAAAATTCTGAAAAATTCTAATTTTCATGGTGTATGTAAAAGCTTTCTATTCAAAATTAATTCCATCTGAAAGAAATTAGATGAGAAATATTTCTTTAGTACAAAAAATTGTGAAATTTCTATTTTCCTACGGATTAGGAGCAAATACCAAAATCAGCTTTATGTTTTATAAGCATATAAAAACACTATGTGTGTCACTAGCAAATTACAAGTAGGTAAGAAAAAACTTTTTGAGTGTCTAATGTTGAATCACAACATTATGACACCTCACATGGATTCCTCAAAATCTCTTGGTTGCACCTTTAATTTCGCAATCGGGCAACTTTTATAAGTTGCCAGGAATCATCTGAGTTTGGTGGCGGGGGGGGAGGGGTCGGACACGATATGCTACGATTTGGGAATTCATTGGGATTTCCCAACCGTCATTTAGGGAATTCCTGTGTGTTATTTCTACGGCAGCCTCGGTCCAGTGACATTGCAAAATAATCTTTTACTCCTCGTTAAATAATTCTTAGTAATATCGTGGATCATGATAATTTAGGAAAAAAAATTATGACTTCAAAATCTGTCGGGGTTAGTGGATTAACCGCGGCAACAAAATGGTGTCATTTCCAATAACGGTCGTTAGATTTAAATAATTTCGTGGCCAGGCCAAGGCCTTAGGTCACAGTTCTGGGTGTGACCCGTTCGATTATGCTAGAGACGCCTTCTTTACTTAAAGTCAATAAAAGACTAGCACTGGGTTACGCCGGAAGTTGATTGCTGTTCTGTTTGCTGTTAGATGGCCATATCCGACCCCCCCCCCGTTTGGTGGTTTCCATCCTATTGGGCCATATGCTATAGAATTTTGACCCAAATTATGCTTCCAGGGGACCATATGGTCCAAGATTCATTTAGTAGTCTGGAGAAATATTCCAAGTCAATTTAAATGCACATTGTCCAGGAGCATATCCTCATGATTCACTGTCAGGAGCATAGTGTATTCACATATGCTCTGGTGCATATGGTCCTGGTGCTTATGGTCCTGGAGCTTAATATCACGACAAAAGCGCATTAGAAGCGCACTCTGTCCGCTCAGGGTATGAGGGTTTTTGCAGGTAATGAATGTGGGCCCAAAATAATGTTCCTGGCATATGGTCCTGGCGCATGATAAATATGGAGAAACATTCTAATCTAACACAGGTCCAGGACATACATTGCATGGGAAATAAGCACCTGAAGCAGTACTTAATAGAATGTTCTTTGAAGAAAATATGCTCCTGGGCTTGAAGGAGTATTTAAACAGATATTTGTCAAACTGCTCCAGAGCTTGCCATATGCTCCGGGAATGGTGCATTCAAATATGCTCTGGAGCAAAATTTCTTAATTTGAACTTAAAATGTCTCCAGATTATTTACTCCAGGAGGTCCAAATGTAATGAATCCATGGTGACAATATCACGCTTAAAATCTGGGATATATTAACAGGAAAAGGCTTTTTGATCTCTTCATGTCCAAATTTTGATAAGCAACGTATAGGAAAATTACAGATCAGATAAAAAGTACTGCCATGTCGTTATTACCGGATCTCAAGCAAACCACTTGTATGTTCGCATATACCATGCCAGTAACAAAAATACAAAAATATATTTTTATTTGTTTTTTGAATGTTCGGATTGCAAAATCGAGGTTATCCCTTTAAATTTGAACAAT
Source organism: Ophioderma brevispina (assembly GCA_023653785.1). Classification (NCBI taxonomy): domain Eukaryota; kingdom Metazoa; phylum Echinodermata; class Ophiuroidea; order Amphilepidida; family Ophiodermatidae; genus Ophioderma; species Ophioderma brevispina. The sequence continues at coordinate 4,204 of JAMKCH010014937.1, read as the reverse complement.
CGGGCAATACACTATTTTCACAAGTAAGAATAATTTTATCCTTTATGAGTGTTTAGCTGAAACAATGCACGCGCCATATATGAATTGAAGTTCTTTTGATAGTGTCTTTACATCAAATCTATGGAATATTTTAGAGTTATTAAACACATGAAAATGGTAATACACATGTATTGGGTCTGCTTCTGCCTGTTGTGTGAGACTGAATTATTTATTACTATGTAAATGTACTTGCAGTTCATTTCAGGAAAGTCCCTTGGGCGGGAACACTAAATTTGGCAAGTGATGTGGCATAGAAAGGTTAATCCCTGTTAAACCATGTAGCAGGCCTGTGAGAGTTGGCTTTTTAGCTATTTCCGGCTTTTTTTATTGCCTTCAAAAATAAAAAGGCGAGCTTTTCTTTCATTTTCCAGCCAGTTTTAGACCTCTGCCCCCAGTTTTATGCTATATTACAGCTACTTTTTCAAAAACCTCATCAATGTCTGTTATAATAAGATACAGTGTTCTGATTAATATGTGGAGGCCCCCTAACATTTTTTAAAGTAACCTGCAAATTCAATTCAAAGTGAAATTGCATAGATGAGAGGAATCCGGAAGTCTTTAGTCAAAATTTTCACCATGTTGATACAGTTCTTGAAGTGGCAATTAATTTTATGCCACTTGCCAATTTAAGCTCCTTCCCATGGCTTTTAAAACTGGGCACTTGGAGACATAAAGTAACATGCAAGCTCAGGATAGATTCCAAGTTGCATTTCATGATGGGGGAAAAAGGACCATCGGGATAACCTCGCATGCTGGATATTGCATGTTTTAGTCGTTGTCTTATAGTTTTTGGAATTGGGATTTTGAAATCTGCAGCAGGATAAGATGATATGGGTTAACTTTATCAATGTTATAGAGGAAATGGGTAATACATCTGGAAAAAAGTTCCATTTTGCCAATTCCCCCTCCCCAAGAAAACCCCCGTTTGAGAAAGTTCACCCTCTCCTAAATTCATGATTACGGCTGGTCTGCCCTATCCCATCTAGCAATTGATTTTTATGTTAGTAAGGTATCCAATCTGACAACACTTTAATGACGCAATTATGAATTTGAAACAAATTGGGGAATAAAATTCTTTCGAAAAAATATCGCGTTCAAAAAAAATCCTGTTACGGGCCCGGTCTTCAACCTAGGGCGCCCCCATCTGAAATTAGAGTAGTTCTGTAAGTGGAAGGGTGACCCATGGAAATTTTATACACAATTATGAATTTGGGAAACTCAAAGAATTAAACCATGTTCATTGTCCCCATTTTAAGGTTCAAATTTAAAAGGTTTTGGGGGGTGGGCCCTACCCAATTACAATGTTCATATAATGTAAGCAAACACGCAAAATCATGGTTGTTGGCCTATCTGATATGAGCATATTAGATAGGTGCGTCGTCTCGAAGTGTTTACGCGCGGTTGTATAAGGTTACGCAGTGCAATCGCAGTACGTGTTGGTTCATTTTTGACAGCTGTGGAATATTTTTGCCCTTTTAACTAATATTATTGAACTAAAATATCTTCGGTGATTAAAACAACCAAAAAAACTAACTAAGAATGAGAATAAAAAGATTAGGATTTTTTGTTTTGCCTATCTAATGATCGTGTCATATGGGATGGGCAGTCAGTATTTTTATGTAGTGAATACCGGCTGGGACGGCATCCACTAGTCGAAATATGACGGACCCAATCCAATATGACACGAGATAGATAGGCAAAACAAACAAATACTTTTTATTCTCTAATTCAAAAATTTTTAATTGGATCCAATATACAAGTGAGCGGTACTTGGGTGTAGGGGGAGGCTATTACGATACACCACTGTTCAAAATATTTCCTGGTTACCATAAACAATTAGGTTTTGGTTGTAGCATCAAAATGGGAAAGAATAAAGTCCGTCAAAAATTTGCAGATGAGAGAGAAAAATACAAGGTTTCTAATGATAACAATTGCAGGGTCGATGGTGCAAGATGTGAATGGGGGTTGAGGCCAAGGATTCAGTGATACCCCTTTAATAAGTGAGTCAATGGTGTAAGATGGGTCACCTTAGGAACACCACCCACCAATTCACTACCCTCAACGTCATATTTTTGTTTTTGTTTACAGCTGAACATTATGCTATATGGAACTTAGAACACTATGAAAGATCCCCCACCCCACCTTCAAAACCACATTCCCCATATAGGATCCCCAATAAAAAGCTATTAATTTAAAAAATATTTGCACTTCTATTAATAACAATCACTCTGCAGAGAATACTGCAAGCTAAATCCCCGATTGTTTCATCAGAATTAATTCGGGACATTAGTTTCTAGAAACCCACTTTCAGCTTATTCCCAATCCAGCAGGAGTTCCAAGGCCCTTTGAGCATGTTGAGCAGTTGAGTGAGTCTGCTGAATTGGGAGGGGTTCAGGTGCGCAGAAATTGGTTTGTTAAACAGCAATGCCTGGAGAAAGAACCACCGTAGAACGTGAGAAACACATGAAATTCTACTCAGGAAACAATATTCTATTGATTACTACCCAGATTTCTTACTTGTAGAGGTATGTGGCGCCAAATCGAGTGATTATAAAGGTATTCCTGTGTTACCACCACGTGTATTAGCATATGACCACGGTACACCATCAAAAGATTCATTTAGGGGGCGGAATTTTTCCTACTATAGAAATCTTCAATCTGACTCTTATTAAGCTGGTTTATCCAGCCACTTTACACCACAGTTTCAATTGGAATGGAGTGGGCCATCTTAGCCGATTTTTGTTTGACAAAGATAGTGTAGTCGGCAAGCTGAAAGATTTAATCATTTTTTTAATCAATAGCAAATTTCCTTAAAATGCTTCGATTTGACCGAATACTTGATTCCAAATATTCACTGCTAAAATAAATAACAAAGCAGATAAGGGACACCCTTGGCACATTAAATTTGCTAAACTTACACACCATTTACGGGACCGAATGCATATAATATTGTAATTAGAATTTATAACCCAACTGGATGAATGATCTCCAAATCCAAAGTGTTTACAAGACATGTTAATGCATTTAAATGAAAGAGTGTCAAAACGTTTTGGGAAAAACGACGAAAAATAATGCATGGCCACGATGATTCTGAGTCATTTTACGAGTAGTCAGTATTTCTTGTATTAAAACGAATATTCTGTTCCTATGTATCGGTCCCTGATGTAATCCAGGATAGTCATTATGTATAATTTTGCCAATAAAAACATTTTGCCGTTGCAGGCAAACACATTATCGGATGGATCTACAAATGGATTAGGAATCGATTGGTGTCAATTTTTTTACCCACAAAAGGTAATATAACAGCCCTTTACAAATGCTTAATTCTGCTTCCATTTGGGATGTACAGTAATTGAATCCAACAAATTTCTCATAATATACAATAGGGTTGTGAAGGGAATGACACTGGTTTTGAAACGAATAGAGTCTGAAATTTCTTACCCAAAGGCCTTGAACATTTCTGTTACTATTTCTTATAGATATTAAAACTGCAATCCATAGATAGAGCCAGAGAAGATGCGAAGAAAAAAAAGGAGAGGCTTGATTTTGAAATCCGGTTACCAGGATTACTCTCATTGACCAGCTCATGTTGGGAAAACTTCAAGGGCCGCTCGATTGGGACCTTTGAAGTAATCTGTCATCCGACTCAAGCGGCCAGGTCGGGAAAAAGTTCACAAACGGGAAGTGACACATGCTACTTAATAGTTTATTAATTTTCAAGCTAAAGTGTTCTCTACTGGTATAAGGGAAATCCCCGTTTGTTTTGGCCAAAATTATATATTTAATTTTATTTGATGGCGAATTAATTGAGAAAAACATTGACTTTTAAACGAAAGAAACAGCAAAATCAACCCTATTTTCGGTAAGCTAACCTTGATTAATGTTTTGAGGTTACATTCAAGGATTGCTTCTATTTAGCTTAATTAAAAAATATCCGGTTTGTTCCTGTGAAATATGATGATATGATGAATGATTAGATACATGATTTGCTACACCTCAACCACACTGTTGTGTCAGAAAGTTGCCAAAGTGTTCAAAATGCTTGAAAAAATTGCGGGTCAAAAGTGGGAGCAGAAGGTAAGTGTTCGCTGTTAAATGGTCAGGAAACATAGTGTATAGATCAGTGCAAAATACCAGTTGACAAATGACTAATTGGGGCTATTTC
>JAMKCH010014936.1:0-40304 GCA_023653785.1 Ophioderma brevispina | reverse complement strand
CGCCACTCTTGGGGGATCTCGCGTTTTTCTGCGAGACAATCGCTGATAATGGCCTCTTTATATTCTAAAACTGGCCAATTTGATAATATAAGAATTGATAAGGTGCACCTTCCCCTGCACGTGAGCCACTGGACCGATGCGTCTGTGACCAAAAATAGACTTTTCAGGGGTCTCCCTAGTTCCTGCCTCTGCCTTGGTGGCGGACGATTTGGGATTTTGGAGATTTAGGACCGGCCGGGATGCCGTAGCATAAGGTCCCTATCGTAGCCTGCTCCCGTTAGAGTTTTGGGCCTGGTGTCGCTCAGGAGTATCCCGTAGGGAACTGCTTCATTGTAGGCGGGCCCACCAGGCGTCTTTCTTGTCTCTGCTATGCTGACCACCTTGCTTGTAGGGAGACGTTCGGCTAACTTGTTTTTGTAGAGCTGAGTAGCCATTGTTGTAGATGAAGAAAAATACTGTACAAAGTAATCTAATAACAACAAAACACAGACATTGATACTCCCTGGGGTGGATCCTACGCTTGAGCGCTGTGTTGCTGGTGGTGATGGTTGCGCCAGCCCTGGGGGATTGGGCCATCACCCCTCTGTGTTTTGCGAGGAGAGAAGTGGGAATTCTCAGGATCCTAACCTGGGGTCGTGCATAGAAGCGTTTCACGCTTGTGGTTTTCACATATTTTTTCTGCTCTCGCGGTATGAATAGCTAGTATGTTATATATAGTAAGGGAACATGGCGCTGTTGAGCTTAAACTGACCTTAGTAAAACCGTAGTGTATACTTAAGATCGTTTGTGTCGATACCGTCCTGTCCATTTCTAAGGCTATAAAAGCGGGAAGGGAAGGAGGAAACCCGTAGGTTTGCTTTCCCTCTTGTAGAATAATGTAGGACCATAGAGGTCAATATAGAGAAGGAGGTTGCTACCGAAATCTAATCTGTTCAAGTGGTCTAACGCCGTCTTACGCATGGTCCCGTGACCATGAACTGTCCACTTGAGACGCTCTTGAAAGAGGCTGTGATTCATGTGTGTTTGCGACTCTTCTTGCACGGCCCAGTGATCATCGCTTATCAAAAATCAAAAGGAAGAATGACCCGGCGTGACCTACGCTGGAAGTCTTGTAGAAGAAGTAGGAAGAGACTATTTTCGCAGGAGGCCTTCCCAGTGGCAGCCATCGATTTCTGAGGCCATTTTAAAATTTCTACACTTGTGGTGCTTCGTCTGCCGCTACCCGATCGTTCTGTGACTTTCCGTTAACATTCTACAATACAAATCTTCACGTCATATCTACCGCAGTGACAAATAGGACAATTTTCTAGCGTCATAATTATTTTGCGGGCCAGGACGGGGGTTTTTTAACACTTTAAAACGATGCAGAAAGAGTTCAGAAGTGCCATGAATAGTTGTAGTGCTGGCAAAGCTGGGCCAGTATTTTTTTTTAGGCAAGAAAAATGACCCGGGGAGGCACAAGTTTCTGCCGATTTTTCGTATTCAGCGTCTTTGACATGCACAGATTCATGACACGATGTGTGCTTAATTTAAAGCTTATGGAATTGATATAAACTAAAAGTCTAAAGCTTGAAAATCATCATACAGGAATCGCGAAAAAATTCGCTGAAAATCCATACCTGCACCTGCCGTACTAATCTCGTTCCTGGCCTGTTTGTGTATATATCGCGGTGGGCGGTGTGTTGCATTGTGGGACAATTTCACTAGTATAGCCCGGGAAAATCAAATTGCCGCGATCGATATTGCCATTCATTGGTAATTGCTCATACGAACATTGAATAATTCGGCTGACTAGGTGCACCCTCCTTCTATATAATACTCTAGGGTAGGACATATATAAGGGGTGTAACCTGGTACTAATGTAGAACTAGGTTTTGAAGTTGCATTCATGCACATTAAGTACAGTGTGTAAAATAGCCGTGTTACGCCCTTGTGTGTTCCTTTATACGATAACTTGACCGAGTAGAAGAAATAGAAGAAGTACTATTCGCCTACTATATATTCGGCTGGTGTGGTAAAAACCACTTATGTGATGTAGTTGTAAATATAGGATTATCGCACAGGCATGTAACCTTCGTCCGAACGGATTCGCTAACATTGGGACTGCTTGTGAGTCGTCAATGCGCAAATACGACCTGCAGCCGGCCATAACCCGCACGATATGTTGGTAATTTATACCGTATACCGGGGGTGGGAACAATACAGGGAGAGAAGGAGGGGGATAGCAGGACGCCGTTGTTAAGGAATACAACCCGTCTTACCTGTGTTTTGGTGGTTCCGTAGGTTCCCTGTATTTCTTCTGTTCGAGAGACAGGAGTTCGAGTGAAGTATGACACGTGTTTTGGACAGTTAAGATTATTCGTGATATAAATATGAAAAGTTGACTAGTAGGCCAATATGAGTATAATGGTGCGCTGATTATTTCGGTACGTGGCAGTGAGTTGCTGGGAGGCTTCTAGAAGTGCTTTGTGGGCTGGGGTGCGAGAAACTTGGAGGACAGTGTGTTGAAAAACGAACGAATTTTTTTGTCTTTTCGTATTAAATGTAAGGAAAATGACAACGTAGATTTGCAGAACCCTGACAACAGGGTTGGGCAAGCTTACTGAATGAAGGGCGTTTTCTACCCAGTTGTACAAGGTTCCAGATAACACACGTGGGTTTGTCTTTTTTTCCCTTAGCACGCCTTTTAACACAACATAATCGCACCCACCACATTGCGTACCTACGTTTTACGTAGTAGATCATGGTATACAATTTACGCGTTTGCGTTTTATGTTTAAGCAAACATTAATAGGTGGGGGCTGGTTTGTGTTATTTTACTTTTTCCAAGGGGAAAAGTACATTTGTATATATCGTATATATATAAAATCTACGTTGTCATTTCTACATTGATACGAAAACGACAAACAAAATATCGTTCGTTTTTCAACACACTGTCTCCAAGTTATCGCCACCAAGCACCAGCAAAAGACTTCTAGAGCACCCCAAGCCACTACGCCAAGTACCACAATAATCAGCGCACCATTATACTCATATTGACTACTAGTCAACTTTTCATATTTATATCACGAATAAATATTACACGGTCCAAACACGTGTCATACGTGTCACTCGAATACTCCTGTCTCTCGAACAGAAGAAATACAGGGAACCTACGGAACCACCAAAACAAGGTAAGACGGGGGTTGTATTCCTTAACAAGGGCGTCTGCTATTCCCCTCTTCTATCCACTGGATGCCATCTTGATTTTCAAAGTGGCCTCCATTTGGGTATATATATTTTCAAAATCATAACTCGAGTTGCGAATGCTACCGAAGAGCTAGGTTGGGGCCCAAAACGTCATGTAAACACCTACTCTCTGAAAAAGGATAAAACTAGATGAGGAAAGGAACAATAAGATGGCCAGCCATATTTGTTTTCAAAATGGCTGCCAAATTACCATTGTTTATGGTATCATTACAGCAATTAATTTCAGTGGTGTAGGTTCATACAAATTTAATTTTAGTCGGCCACAGTCTCCATTTAACAAGTCAAGGTGTATATAACGATGGTTTGGTGTAAGAGTAAAAAGTAATTCTCCGATCCATCTTGTATAATTTATTTCAAAATGGCTCCATGTTGACACGGTATAACTGTTATTTCATATAAGTTATTCATGGCATTTATGCTACACTGAATGCTGTCGTGCATTTGGCTTCCAAGAGTCGGTGATATCAACACGGTAAGGCAGTTATTTTACTCATACATCTAAGTGCAGGTGTAGATGTAGAAATTTTTATAGTCCGCCAGACTCATAGTCACCAAAACAGTAAAGAATAGGGCACTGATTCAGTTGACTCTTCACGCATTTTCATTGTCGTTATGGAGCCAGGATGAATTTCATTGTACAATCGGTGGAAAAAAGTCCGGGATTCCACACAAAACAACGCGAATAAAGCGTGAAAACTAAGCTGCTCATGAAGAGTCTCATGAAGAGTCTCATGAAGAGGTCTGAAGCGCCTTCAGTTCCGAACCGTTGTAGGCGGAGTATGAGTCCAGATGACTAAAACGCGTGCTTTCAATACAACGATCACGATTTAATGTCACTGAATCGCAGTGATGTCACTGACCAGAGAAAGATAAATGCGCTATCGTTATCCTTTTATAATCCGTACATTGAAGTGAAGGGGCGCTGAGTGGGGAAATGAATTCTAATTACAAAATTAAACATTTTTATTTAAAAAGTTATAAAGTGACAAAAACACTGTCCTAGGTACATAGAACAACCCATGATTACCACTCATGAACTGTAGTGCAGTCTATTTTATATGAGTACATTTAAACTGCATGTAGGGTAGTCCATGAGTGTTGTATTTTAGGCTGGATGTGAGTAGCTATTTGGTATGTGAGTCTTTAAAAGTGCTCTTTGGAGTTGTCCAACTAAGGTTGATTTACAAGAAACAGCGCACACTTAATCCATATGCACCAAGTAGTAGATTGTGACTCGCGTTAAAACAATACAGCGTACAGCGAGCATAATATTACCACTTCTTAAACGTGCACTTCCGGGTTGTTTAATGGTATGAGTCCCACATTCAACTTCGTGTGAATTACTATGTTTTTTACCACAGGGTTAAAGTTTTCTATCACTATCGTCAGCATCAACTTTTGTGATTCACTGTTAAAAATGACCATTAAAAACATCATTTTAACTGGCAGCTAGGGACTATAGCAGTTAAAATGACATTTTTTGTACAGTTTCATTTGCACATTGCGGAGCCCAACTGCCAGTTAAAAGGAGGTTTTACGGTAATTTTACCGAGTGTGGGCGTTGGTAGGTCCACTCTTCTGCATTCTTGCATTCATCCGACTCGATGAAGCATCTACAAAGTTCTGTACAGGAATAGTCCATTCTTTCCACATTTCCCAAAATTATTGCAAATCAAAGCTTGGCACAATCACACTTCAGCAAATGAATTACTGCATCTGGAGAAGGCGGCAAAGAGTTTGAATTGCTATTCACCAAATCCTAAACCCGTAGTAATTGGGCTAGGCATGCAGGGTAACTCGGGATTTGTGTACACTCTCATTGTACAAAAACATTGAGTGGGTAGTGGGCTCGCATGATAGCGGGTAAAAGTGCAGCTCTACGACTGACCCTCTGGTTGTGCCTGTTTCTTGCCTGTAAATCCACCATCAGAAATTGAAATAGGTCTCACCAGCATCCAAGAAGCGCACACAAAGCTCAGTCGCCATAGTCTAAAATGCTACACAATAAATTGATTGCCACATCTGTAAGAATTTATTAACCAAACACCTACGTCCTTTATACTAGCCATTCTGCGCTACCCCGCTACCCAAAACTCTGTATAGATACATGTTTTGGCGCAGGAGTATATAAAGAAGATCACATGCCCCTATTTACGATGCCTGGATGCTCAGAAGGCTGCATTTCTTCCCCTTTTCATGCACTATCATGGGCATATGTCACTGGGAGATTTGCTGCCAAGGGAAAGCTGCGTAGCAGCGGTCACAATCCGTCTCCATACAGCTTTCTCCCGGACAGTGAAGGTGACTCTCCATTGGAGTAGTTTTGATCACCCAACCTAATTTGTATGTGATATTGACTCGTTATGTGATATGGACTCATGGGTTCAGGCTCAACCTATCTTTCCAATTATCACAAAATACAACCATGAAAATGTGTTGCTAATAAGAGTCTAATTTTCAATCTTCTGGTATAAAAATGACCTGCTTTTTAATGCCAATTTTAGTATAGAGATTTTTGGAGTATTGTTTTCCTCATAAATTTTTGAAAATTGTTAAAAATTTAAAGCGAGGGCAATTTTTTCTTAATTTTTAGCCCATAATCTGCAATCTTATTGTATAAAATAATGGAACCATGTTCGGGAAAAATATTGTATAGATTCATGAGTTGAACTTCCACACACATTTGGAAGGACTTGAAAGAAATTGGCTCAGCTGGACGGGACAAGTATATGCCTTTCCACAAGCTCGAATAGTGGCAGAAAAATCATTTGAGCAATCCTATTAGCCCGCCATCAAAAGCGATTATGTGAGGATCCCGTTGTTTGTGTTTTTGTGCTCCAAGTAACAAGAAGGCAAGAAAGAAACAGGCACAATCATAATGTTTGCCTCCTACCAGAGCGAGCAGCACTTTCACTAGCTACCATGAGATACCAAATACTAGTGATGCCTTGGGTACAATGAATTCAAATCTTGAATTGCGGCGACCAATACTTTACAGATGGGATTTGTGGATGACAATTCAAAGCAGTGATGAAATTTGCCTTCCCTGCTCCAGATAGAATATCATTTGGTTGAAGTGATTGTGCCAATTAAGGCTGAGTGCTGCAACAAGAATGGTTGCAAATGTAGGAATGGACTGAACTGTACAGAACTTACTGAGTGTTCCATGTGTATAGTATGTGAATCAACGAATTGTGGAACCTAACAATGTCCCCATCCTGGGAATGAGGAACGCCAACCTGTGATTTTAGACTTAAAGTGCAACGAGAGATTTCAATCCTCCATTGGTGAAATGTAGTGATGTCGGATAGATTAGATGGCCAATAGATTCCCTACCTTTTAGTGTACAGAAAGGAAATAAGAAAACGTAAATGTAAAACAATGAATGGTGATTTGTATATGCTATTATTTTAATAGAAACCATAGGCTGAATTCGTAATTTGGCTCCTATACGAAATTAGAAATTTCACATTTTTTTCCCCCTCCCCCTACTGGTTATGCCACTGCCTTTCAGATGGGGATATTTGATAGAGAGCTTTTACACCAGTGCACAAATCAGAATTTTCACATTTTAGGGACCACTGTTATTTGGAAATCGCTCCGTGGACTTAAACATTTGTCATGATTGTGGTAAGAAAGAATAACACGAAGTGATTGATGGTGAGCTTGCTCATGATAAATCCATATTGTGAAGGCTACTTTAAAAACGCACTTTTCAAAAAAAATTAAAATATGTGTTTCACTTTGCAGGTGTTGTGGGCACATTCTGCCTAATCTGGTCTGTTATGATATAGGGTCATGCAAAGTGAATTATAATAGTTAGCTTGTAGTCAGATAGGCCATGGTCCAAATTCTGGCCTGACGTAAAATTGAGTATGGACACAATGTTTTCGCTGAAAATGATAGATAAGGGTGTGTAGAATGAGAATTGCCGGGTGCCACCGGGGAATCCTTGAGACATTTTGAGAAATCCAAGATGGCCGTCGCCATAAATGATACTTATCTATTCAACCCTATATTATCAAAATATGGCGTTATTATGTCATTACTTATAGGACTCCAATGAACAAAGGCATGCAACTTGTAAAATTGAGTCTACTCCAAATTCAAAAATGGAGGCAAATCTAATAATTTTAAAATATGCCATATAACAGAACATACCCCTGCTCTAATAAATAACATAAAACGACTTAGATTATGTTGTTAGACACCATAAATGTATTTCTGATACTTTTATAGTTGTAAAATGACGTCAATCAATATGGCAACCAAAACGTGAATATCTTCAAAAAATACTTGACACAAATGTTAAATTATTACCTTCAGATAAAGTATTGTGTCATTAAACAATTAGAAATTTTACCTATGATCATAACCAAGTAATACCAGCTAATCCGGATACAAATAAAAATGGGTCAACAATTAGAAAAGTGAGTGAAAATCATGTGAAAAAATGTAATTCCATGGTATTTTTGACAACTTTGCACCATATTAGTTTATTTTGATTGTTGGCGCATTTAAACAAATTGAAAATGGATGGTGTACATTGGTTAGGCTCAAAGGTTTACATTTTCTAATGTCATTGACACATTGATTTCGATTTGGAAGGAACTGTTAATACCTAAATTTGTGCACCAAGTATTTTTTTATTTCGATTGAAGCTTGTCACGTCTTGGCTGCCATATTGATTGACGTCATGTTACAGTTTAAAGTATCAGAAATACATTTAATTTCTGGAGCATAACTTAAAGCAAATTCTCAGGTCTATTTTTTATCGCAGGTATATGGCATATTTTAAAATTATTGGATTTGGCTTCCATTTTGAATTTGAAGTATGACTTAATGGTACAAGTGCCATACACTGGTTCATTGGATCCTATTCGTATATTAGTAAAAAAACTCCCTAGTTTGATAACATAGGGTTGAATAGATAATTATCATTTATGGAGACGCCATTTGGGAATTTTCTCAAAATGATCAAGGATGCCCCCAGGTGACACCCCGGCCAGATTCTTATTCTACACACCCTTAATCTATCATTTTCAGCAAAAAATTGTGTCCATACTCAACTTTACGGTTCACATGAAGGTCTACCTGACTATTGTTCTTGAATAAAATATATTTGTGGGAATAATACAATTAACCAAACTACACAGAGCAGTGTTAAGGATCTCATACCAACCATAGACGTACTCCACATCCAGCTCTAATACAACACTCTTGGACTACCATACAGGACAAGCTTTAAATTGTATCGTACAAAATTAGAATGACTCTACAGCTCCTACAGTGGCCTGTGATTATGGGTTCCGTTCTAGTACATTGTGACAGGTTTGGTTATCTTATTTAGACCTCGTTCTTCCAAGGGGTGGCACCAGTAAACTTTCCTCCGGTGCTGTTATAGTGCAAAATTGGATTTTGCCTATTTGCTGTGGATTATGACAATTTGCGACTTGCCTAGTTTATTACATCATGTTGATGCCATACTAGGTGTGCTTCATACTTATTTTGGTTCAATGGAAAGAAGTGGGGTGGCAAAAAAAAAATCTTTGGTAAGATAGGGGTAACAAAGGTTCATAATGGCTGCCATTTGAAATTAACAATTTATAACAAGATGATTGAAAGAGTCACTTTTTACTCTTACCAAATCGTAACTCTTTATATACATCTTGAATAGTTAGATGGAAACCGTGTTGCCATCATTAAATTTGTATGAATCTCACCACTAAAATTACTGCTGAAAATGTACAATAAACATGGGTATTGCGCCAAATTTTGGAAAAACAAAATGGCTGCCAGTCTTAATATTCGCTCTTCTGCATCTAAGCTTTATGCTTTTCAGAGAGTTGTAGGTGTTAACATGAAGTTTTTGGCACCAACCTTAGCTGCTAGCACATTCACACTTCGAGTTATGATTTGAAAATATACCAAAATGTCAGCCTTTTGAAAACCCAAGAATGGCAGCCATCTGCCACCCCTGGTAATTCTCCATCAAAACTTTTCTTGTCTCTGGACCTCTTAAGTATCTAAAATAGGTGTCAAATCTTTAATCATTGACATCCCGGATTCCCACAGTCCCCTGGACTATAGTTCAAAGTGCAGGATCTCGATCAGGTAGAGAACACAATAACATAAATCGAACAAGTACCTTTTAAGGGATTATGACTTGGTACACACTCATAGCTGGATACGGCTTCAGAACAGCCGTCTGTACATAATCACTTTTATATGTGTATTCGTTAGGGTTTACCGTAAAATGTTACGGAGAAAATCGGAGTGGTTCAATGGTAAAATTGGGAGCACGTCTATTGGACTCATAAAATTTATGGCAAAGAAAGAGGACACGTATAACTTGAAAACAACTTTTGAATCACATCGTTGAAATTATGTTTTTTGCTGTTTGTCAGTAATTCTGAATGTGTCCCAGTCATCATGGCGTTGGACGTGATTGCATCCTTGAAATTTAATTCGAATGCGCATCATTTTAAATTTTTATGAAGACGCACTTTATTCCATTAATTGGCGTAATCGCATTTGCGGACAATACAACCACTCCGATTTTCTCCGGGGGGCGTTAAAATTCTGGTAACCCTAATGAACACGCATAATTCATTTAGCGGCTATCCGAGTAATTCTAGCGGATCCGTGTCCTGTATGCTTCTGGATACATTGGCAAGCTGTCTTCGTCATAATTAGGGAAAATTTTTTTTTTTGCCACGCTTGGATTCTGGGGATCACATCTGTTTGCAAAATACAAGTTTAACAATTCATTACGGGCGTGTGAGGTGCAAGAACTGGGTACATTTTTAAACTCTTAATTGTGCTTTTTTTCTGCATGATACAATACTTTTGGTCAGTGAGTGTAGTTCATATGGTACTGCTTAAATTCACGTAAGTAATACATTATTACCTATATGAATCTTAATAGAACTCTATCAATGAGTGGCCCTGAAGATAGCTTATTTTACCACATAATGTCTCATATTTTATTGACTTTTGCCCTTTGCAAGGATTTTGGTTTCTGTTGTGTCCGTGCACGAAATCTTTACATGTTTATTGTCTGCGTTATCATCCATCAATTAGATTGGGGAGGGGGGGGGGGGTCGAAAGAGTTAATTTTTTACAAACATGTTATAAATGAACATTTATCTTCATTAATTTTTTCAGGGTCACTACAACGCTACAGTGCGGGTATTCAACGAAAATAATGAATTAATGGCATGTGCTCATTTCGACTGTGACATCCTTGACATACAATAGAAATGGGGGAAATTGACTGTCGAATATTTGTTTTTGTTTTCTTTAAATATAACTTGATGATCTCCCTTCTTTAGATATCCAAAACATTTGTAGCACCATCGGCATGCTCTAAATTAATGTAGTCAATTCATTAATTAATTATGTAGGTGTTTTAAGCCTTTATCATCGGCCCTCGTTGGGCAGTATCACGCGACGCACAACACTGTGCGTAATTTCTAGTAACTCGGAATATTAATTTCATAGGAGGTGAAAACAAACTTCCATTCGAGGCCGTTTGGCAGCCTTTATGACCATTTCTTTGAATTGTTTCTGGCATGTAAGTGAAACGAATAGGCATTCCAAAATACGCATGTTATTTCCTAAGTAGCGGCTACTATATATATACCACTCCAGTCTCCTGCTGTCACTTCAGGTAAAAATATGGCGCATTTGTGCCAGTTTACACGGCGGATATGGGGATCATTATCACCGCAAAATGGCCGCCCTGTGACTTCAACCCTATATTAAGAGATTATAGAATTTAGGTCGCCTATATGTTATTAGCTATTATTATCTTTTTGGCTGCTAATCAGAATATGCAAATTAACTCATTAATACGCAAATTTAAGAATGAAAGATTGCACAGATGATACCGGTGTCCAACACCACACACACATACCAAGTCTTGTCAAATTTTGAGTTATTAGCCAATCAGAACAAGTATGCAAATTAACTTGTTAAAATATAAATTTGGGTAATACTTGTATCAAGCGCTAAACACATACCAATTTCTGTTAAAATTGGTTATCGCATTCTCAAGAGAGAGAGGTTCAGGTTTACCTATTTTGGTTGACGAAGGACCCCCACCCCAACATAGGCTTAAATCCGGGGGAGGGGGACGGGGATATTTACCCCTAATATTTTGATGAGGGGTGTTCTATACGACCATTCCTCCCAATGTTGACGCCCGTGCACGTTGTTTTTTCTTCTTCTTTGGATATGAGAGCACTTTTGTGATTGGGTTTTTGCAACCCATTCTCTTATCCAGAATTACTTGCTTTTGCATTGTCAATTTTTGAATGTATTATATATTTATTTTCTGTTTCTGTATTTTGCAAGTAATTCAAATAAATATTATTATTATTAGAAAATAGTAAATCAGCATATTACCTCACGACGGCGTATTCGGCCTTATTCACTTAGTGTGATCTGTACATTGGTAAGCATTCCAATTATAAAAAAAAAAACGATTAAAAAAAATGGGGCGCTTTTTTCTGGAAATTCCTCATGTCTCTTTAGGTCTAATTCTGTTTCCCCTTTTTCGCATACGCTACTATGAATGTAACTATCTTTTTCATCTCTTTATAAGCGTAAAGAACGTATTTTATTATGTTACTACGGCTTGGTATCTAAGGCAAGCAACGACGATCTGAAATAATGATAATTGCAATTACGGTGTTTAAGATAGCTTGTTTTAATCTGATAGAATGTTCTGTCCTTGAAACCTTGACATATAATCGCGTAATCGAATTTTTGTCAAATATAAAATATAATCATTACTGTATACTGTTTTTAAAATCAATTTTGTACTTTGATTTGATCATTGCTTGATATCATAACTTTGATATATACAATGACTATACATTTAAAACAATGTTTATACCAGCTGTAAAGGCACAAGAGATTTCACACATGGTGTCCCTAAAAAAAATCAAAGTACTGAATTTTGGCCTGAGTAAAGCGTCATAAAAAATATCCCCAGCTGAAAGGATTAAGCTGAGGAAATGCTCTGTGGTACAAAGATTGTGAAATTTCTAATGTCGTATAGGAGCAACTACAATTCGCCTATGTTTTTATATTGAAATATAAGCAATCAAAATCACCTTTTTTCTCTCTTTTAAGACATTTCTGTATCCAAATACAATATAAGAAATATATTGAGTGTCCTAATCTATATGAAATTACTATTAGTGAACACAATCTTTGGGTCCCTCCAAATCTCTCGTTGCACCCGCCTTTACTTAACACATTTTTACCTATTCTTGCTGTATAATATAGTCTCATTCACGAATTAACTAAAACTAGATTATGACACTGTAAAACCGGAGTCTTGGCTAGCAGAACGAATTTATGTGAACCATTTTGTGAGACACGTTGTCTGGCGGGACATTTTCAATGTATATCTCTATTGGAGAGACACTCATGCACATGGATGTTTTTCATGCAAGAATTCCAGTTTTCGTAAGGCGTGTCTTTGAAGCCAGTTTTTTAGATAGGATTTCATGGAAGTCCATGTCTGTGTGACTTAGATAAAAACTTTCTATCCAAACACCAGTGTACTGTGTAGGTGTTAAATTCTCGTACGTGACGCATGACGCAAGCAGTAGCAATAACACTAGGCATATCAAACCCACCATGAGATGAGGTAAACTTTACCGTACCAAAACACGTTGGGGGAGCATATTGCTACGCCTGATGTATATGGTCAATGGAAGCTAGTTTACTTTTTGTACGCACCAAATTTTATAACGGGAAGATATAAAAAGCTCTTTAACTTGACACAAAACCCGTAAGGAAGCTTTGATGTGAAAACTATACGTAATTTAATAGGAATTAAGGAAATCACCGTTTTTTCAAGCAAACTTGTCATTAAGGGTAATCGCCAGATATGTTCCCCATAAGCATAAAATCACGTGATTATTCTATTTAATCTGTTTGATTTATAAAAAAATCGTTTTCGCATTTTTTCTGGATCGGAGTATAGTTTAACTATAACATTTCACGCATGGTGTTTTCTTAGTTTCATACGTTTATTTGAGTTGTATAATAAAACTACTAACTAGCACCATTTATACGGTCTGAATAATTGGTTCATTTTCTAAGAAATATTTAACCAATGATAGCTAGCCAAACGGCAGACAATCTGACAATAGTGGATACAGATTTGTCACTGCTATTCTATCACATATGTTTTACTTTTATTAAACATACAAACCTCTTGCCACTATACGTCAAATGGGCAGATTCTTAATGTCGGATTTAACAATTTACATTAGCGTACACATGTTCAAAGGTGCATTTCGTATTAAAGTACATGTTGCTCATAATTCTATAAATAATTCTATAAATTTCTAAAAATACTTATTCTCTAAATTCTCTTCGCGTTCAGGCGATATGCAAATGCGTAAAACAGTAACATAGGGTACGGTATTGTAATTTCTGTTCATTTGGGACATCGAGGAATGTCATATGAACAAAAAAAGATATCAATACGCGCGTAATTTTGACACACATAAAATACTTAGGTAAGACGGGGGACGAGGCTATGTGTATAGGATAATGCATGAAGCAGTGCATTGCAGATCGCTCATTATCAATAGTGTTTCATTATGTTTTACTATATCGGTGGGAGGGAATGACCACAATTGCCACTATATGGCATAAAACCACCAGTGCTATAAATTCTAATGTTTATTACATAGTGGTTCTCAGTTAGATTATTCAGAGTGAGTATTAGAAGAAATACTTTAAATCACAAACCGAGTGCACCCGGTTCAGCGGCGGACAAATAGGGGGGCACGGGGCGCAATTCTCCCCCTATTTTGTTCTTCCCCCGTTTTCACCCCTGCAAAATTAAGCGATATATGGCCAGAAAATAATGCCGTTAAAATATGAAACAATTTGGATGTTTTGCCCTAAATGTCACTTCCCCCTTCACTAACCCCCCCCCCCCTCCCCGTGTGCCCTTCCTCCAGAAAAAGAGCAGGTGCCGCCACTGCGCCGGTTCCGCCTGGTTCTATACGGTTGGAACTGGTTAGATTATTTAACAACAATGTAGCACGGTTCAACCGCAACGAACCTCCGGGCAACCGACGAAATCGAGTTGTGGAAGCAATCAGTAATATATTTCTTTTTTAAAAAGTGAACTAGAATACCATAGTTCTAAACGCCACTAACATGGGAATTTGCAACAAGGTTGATTAAAGCAATGCATTCATGCTATGATTTCAGATTTAAAACAAAGCCGGTTGCCACAAAATCAATTTGTTAATGTTCCACATGCACTGAAATACTCATGGACAAGTCTGCAGTTGTGGTAAATACCAGTTCTCTGTCTTGTGTCAGGGCGGGGGGTGCGGGAGGTTGGCGGAAACGATCGGCTCGATTTGGGCTTTGGGGATTCCATACCTAGAAAAAATGATGCTCCGGTGACAATTCTGTTTGCTGACTTATTAATAGATTCAGTGGACCACTCAACCAAATAAGGAACAATGTTTTTCAGGCCAGCTGCTCATACCAATCAATATCCACAGATATCAAAATCTAAAAAAGTGGAAAAAATATCACTTTCATTTTGGATAAAGTTTTATTGGGTCACCTGTAAGGAGTTCTACAGTTACAAATGATCAAAGTGTCATGGAAATCGATCGAGATATATGTGAAGACAATAAGCAATTTGATAAAATCTGGACCAATTTTTGGGCCTGACCCTCTCAGATGACCTTTGGACCCCACTCGTGATGTATATCGTAGGCTTTATAAATTTTAGGTATGGTGAGAGAAAGACAGTATTGTGCAGGACTACAAAAATCCCCTGAGAAACTCCTCGGGAAAATGATGCTATAAACCTCGAAAATCAAGATAACTTCTAAAGTATCATGGGAGTAACGAACATTCAATTAAAGTGACATGAGGAGGTTTTTTAGAATACAAATTTCTCTCATTTACTGCATCGGTTTTGTAGACCACCTACAGGAGAACGTTTCGAAGATTTATTGGACAACCAGGGCAAAAGAAAAACGCCAAACCTTGTTTTGAAACTTGCCATGCTATCGTAATCGCCCCATATAAAACCAGCTTTGACTTTCTGTCGTTGCACGACAGAAAGTCAAAAATCATCATCTATTAATAACGACGGGCGCATTTAGGCTTTATTCACTTCAGGTGTGATCTAATACTTGGTAATGCATCCAACCAGTAAAAAAACCGGGGGTTCGAAAAAAATTGGGGCGTTTTTTTCTTCCTGGGAAAATATCCTATGTCTCTTTAAGGGGCGTTGGGGTCTTCATTTATACTTCCGCCATAATTTTCCTGTCAAAACTTCGCATAAAATAAGGGTTTCATCGATATTGATGCAAAATTCAAGAAAAAAATGTCACCGATGGTAACTGTGAGTTAAAACCATTACAAAAATACACATTTTTCGCCAAAATTAACTACAAAAGTCTATGGAAAAATCATTTATTCAAGGACATTTTTGTTACTAGCTAAACAATTTAGCATCATTTTCTTGTGATTTATTTTTATATAAGTGCGCACTCATGAGAGATTTCTAATAAACAAAAAAATCATGGGGGTCACCGGGTCCCCTTTGAGATATTCATGCGAAAATCCTTATTGTTCTTGAAAAAATGACCCTGCGGCAAAATTCGTAGTGCGTACAGCTCCAAAAAAAACGCGGAAACTAATACGCAACATGTTGAGCGCGTGTTCTGAATGTTGCGGACCAGCGAGAGCGATTCTTTCGACTTTATGCTTATAACATTCGCTGTCACTTTTTTTTATCTTTAGGGGTCTGAATCCGAGTTTCTTGTTATCATACTTTTTGTAAATCCTATATTCTGCAGTTTGTGACCGCGAGGCGGCATCACTCCCACTTTAGACCTATCATATTAGGGTTTGTGATAGATTTTGTCTTAAAGGACAGACATGGTCCAATAAGGAGTATTCACATGACCACTCGACTTTAAAGGAATATTTCAAATAAAATAACTATATGGGAAAGGCAACATATTAGAAACAAAGGGACCACGTCCCCACAACCTAGCAGGCAAATTTTCCTCAGACAAATGATACGCACCCAAATTCGGAAACATTGGGTAGCTAAAAGCTTTTTTTCTATCTGATTATAAAGAAAATTACCAAAATTAATAAAATAATGCATAGGCACAATTTGCGCCATAGTGAGGTCTCGTATCGGGCTTGACTGCATATATTCTACAGACTACATATTACGCATGATAATCAATATATATTATTTTTCAAACAGTGAAAGAACATAAATTAATATTTGGAGGAAATGGGGAATAAAAATATCACGAAATCATGAAAAATTTGGATAATTTATACTGCTGGTTAGGGACTAAGGGGACACCACAAGTCTCTGTTCGAGACAAATGTTGCCGGACAACGCTCTAATGGGGAGGGCCAACTTCCCCTCCCTTTCCTCATGCCTCCAAGATGCCAGGGGACACACATGAAGAAACAGTGTTGAACAAAAAGGAAGGATGGTTCATGTTCAACAGGTCCATGCATCCCCTACTCGCGCGCTCGTGCGTAAAGAATGTTATTTTGCGTAAAAACTCTTCGACGCCGGGATGTGCGAACTTGTTTGTTAAGCGCGGGCAATCGCACGCTACAGGCTGCGGAAGACATTCGGAAGATATTGAGGCTGGAACGATGCCAAAAGTTGATATATGACCCAAACTCATTTAAAAGAATGTTCTTTTGGGCCTCTGGTCATTTACATTTACAAGTATCAAAAAGTGAGAATCCCGCTATAAACACTCATCTCGAGCCAAAGGTAGCAAAGACATTATATTAACTTTCCCGATTTTAAAAACAGCTCATTCCATACAATTTTCACATAGCAGGAACTGTTATAATGGTAGATGATATTCAGCAGGTTACCTGTTATAACCGAGTTCAATGTTATTACAATGCATCAGTGCTATTACAGCAGGTACCAGTTGAAACGGGTTACTGTTCCTAAGTATTGTACACGGGTATTTCCAACTCTCAAATAAATAGTGAATACTATTTATTTTAAAATGGATGGATTCGAACCTGTGTACCTGCATTATAAATCGCTGCTCTTATCCACTACTCTAGCGAGGGAGGATGTGGGAGGCGATTGATTTTAATCCTACGTAAGCTTACGGAATAAGCATATTACTATGTGAGATGATAGTACTGGTATGCTAGTGAGTCAGTTATAACAGGTACCTGTTGAATAGCAATGAATTTACAGTTATACAGGTTCCTGCTTATGTTGAATTGGGTGCCCTCAATCAGCTACAACATGAGGCCCCTTAAAATTATTTATTAGTTCTCGTACGCAGTGACCTTGAATAGTGAGGAGGAGGGCGGGTTTTATTTTTTGTAATTTGTTAAATAATGACCCTATATATGGCGTGTTCACCGAAAATGATATTACCACCAACGTTCAGCAGCATCAGAAAAAATGAGGCCTTAGACATTTACAGGTCTCTTAAAATCGAATGGAGAAGTGCTGTAGTTGATAACCACGACTAGGCCTATCATCCACCCATCAAAAATTCAGAATTGAAAACATATTCATTTAATTAAGAACAAATTTAAAAATAAAAAGTTGACTTAGTCCGAAGACTGAGGAGGAGGGATTACGAGAATCTCATTTAAAACGTTTTATGCCGTCTAACGGAACTGAACATACATATCCCATAAGATCCTTGAGCTTATTGATTGCGGACGATGCAGTTTTAGTATGTGGATGTTCTCTGCCGAGGAATCGGTAAAGATTCGTAGAGCCCGTCAAACTGGAAATTGAGCTCGCTGGTAGAGATGGTAGCAAGAAAGAACACTCCCAAGTTGTACCTACAGAGGTATTCATTAAACCAAAAGAAAGGTAAAAATTGTCTGGTATTACATATAACAAATGATATATCGGAAGGAGTTCCATTGTTACCCTTACACTGGACGTCCCCGGGGGCCTTTGGGGGCAAAGCCCCCCTCAAAGATATCAAGAAAAAAGAGGGAGCGGAGAAAGAGGAAGGGAGAAAGAAAAGAGGAAAAGAGAAGGAGAAAAGAAGAAAAAGGAGAGGAAAAGAGAAGTAGAAACGGAAAAGGGAGAAAAGCAGAGAGAGAGAGTCGTGTCACGGTTCGACGCTCGTACACGATCAAAAAGTGTCGGAAGAAGTACGGCAAGGAAAGGAGGTTTGTAGGTCTTGAAAACCCTAAATCCTCAGGAGCTTTAGGGGGCGCTGCCCCTGGGACCCGCCGGGGCGTGCCCCTGGACCCCACCAAGGGGCCCTATGGCTGGCCCTTGGGGACAACAACCGTAGTCGCTCCGCTCGCTCCACTCGATCGGCTCTCATGGTTCGAAACATCTTAGTTCCAGCCCCCCTCAATGAAAAAATTTTCCTGGGCACCCTTATTGCTTTCGCATCTACAGGAAACAAACTTTCCTTAATTAGGACCTTACAATAACAAGTACCGGCCCTAACCCTAGGCCAAACTAAAAAAGGAATTTGTTTCATGTAGAAAACTTCAAAAAGGGGTAGGCCTACATATAGAACTCTTGCCGATTTATCAAGCTTCTAAACAGGTTACAATCATATAACGATTACTCCAATCGGGGTGGGTACAACCAAAAGGGCCAGATTAACAAAAATTGCTTTTCTTACACCTTTACTGTAAGCATAATGCACACAGGGGCGCCATCCCCCAAGTCGCCATGGTCATGATAGTGGCTGTTAGAGCAAGTGTAATGGGAGGAAAAGGGCGCAAAGCGCGCGGAATAGGCTAAATTTTCATTAATTGGTCCAAAATTAGACGGAAAAATAAAGCAGGCGTGCAGTGAACTGTTTTGTACCCCAGACCAAATACATCAAAGAGGTCTGTCAAAAGTAGTATATGAGACTCGTCAATCTGACCCACTATGGCTTCCACAAAATAAACTTAATTGGGGCTATTCATTTTTAGGGGAAAAGACGTGGTTTATAAAATATGTATCAAGGAGAGACTTCAAAACTTCATCAACGGTTGCTCGTCGGTTGCGCTTGGTTCCTTCTGGTTCGAGCTGGTTTAATTGTTCTAAGCAATGTAACATGGTTCAACCGCAACGAACTTCAGTCCACAGGAAGTTGAGTTTTGAAGCCGTCTCCAAGAAACAGTAATCATAGTCTTGTCCAACCAGATCCTACTGGTCCTACCACGTTTCGTCAGGTTTGAGGTTAGGCCTATGTGGTTAGTAGTTAGCACCAAGGGTGGTGAAGTTGGTGGGGGTATTAGATAATGTTTTTTCGTACCTACGATAGCACATATACATGTCCTTCCATAGGCTTCAAACGAGCATTGCTAGCCCCACCTGAAAAGAGTTTTCCAGCAGTGCTGTTGTTCAGGTCCAATCAAGTACAAGTGCTATGTTATTAAGCACAGCAGCCACTCTGGGATGATTGATGCCGACTTCAATTTTGAGGCAGTTGAGATCGCACAGATGATGATGAATAGGCATCCTGCAATACACCTTGACTATAAGACAGCTCTCCGATCTGTCAGGGTTGAATGACAAACATAGTCCACATGGTAATAGCTGTTTAACAGTTAGTATTGATGAACTTTGTAAACATCTTGCCCTTGTGAATACAATTACACCAAATATGATTGAGGTCATCAAGAAGGTATGGTATCAGAAAATGAAAGAATCCGTGTAACATATTTAAGACATTTCTCGGAGTCATAGGTAAAAACAAGAAGAAAATGAACAAGACACGCAAAATAGACGTCAAGGGAAAGTTTAAAGGGGTATTTCCTGTCCCCAAAAAAACCCCCCTCCCGTCCCCCCCCCCCCCGACTTACCTAAACATGTTTAGATTTTCATATCATCTGACCGTTAACATTAGTCATCCATGTGTGCCATATTTTACGTGCAAAGTTGGCCGGGGTCGTGCCGGTAAGAAAGTCGCAATTTTGTATTTTCTGGTCCTTAAACGACAGAATTATTAACACATTGACGCTATATGCATGGGACCGTGGGAACGAGCATGCTCATGACACATATTCGCAAAGTCGAATCAGCTAAACGTGAATAATATAAATGTGAATAAGATTTCTCAAGTATATCCGAGTTTGCATTGCCATAAAACGAAGGTGCTGAAATCACAACATGCAACTTAAGAGAACAGGGTTGGCTGACCCTGAGTTGGCAAAAATCTCTGGGAGGCGTACACAAAGATCTGGAGGGAGCCATTGGTGTTTCTTACCTGACCAATAATCGATGCAACATAGTGGTGATTCGAACCCCCACCCCCCCAGACTTCGGTAGAAACTTCTAATGCTCTTGTTAGGAACGCTTCGCCTGTTCGGCTTTTCCGTGCAGTCTTTCTACGGAGCTACAAAAGCAAAAGTTTCTTTCAGACTAAAAGCAGCGTAGCGCATTTAAGGTAGTAGGAATAAATTACGTGCAGGAGCGTCAGTGGAAGGTCTGTGAAAGCATGCATGCAAATGTAAGTTTCCGGACACAAAATATCCATGCGTTGTTTCTATCAGGAAGTTCCATTTTTATACCATGCGATTTGAACCTACCCCATTCCCATAGGTTTTAACCATTCGTATCTTTCTGCAGGGGTTTTTTGGTTTGCCTGTCTTGACGAACATCTTGGAATTGGTGAAAGGCATCTGATACCTATCTAACTTTCGCATCCTGTCCAATTTCAATCACTGACCTGCAAACAAAACAAAAATAAACGATTTCAAATCAGTCTTTATACCCGCTTTAATAATTTTTTTTATTGTTCATAAATACAAAAAAATGGTACAATTAATCAAAATACTGGACTCACATTTTGTTTGCAACGATGTTGCGCCTAGAACCTATAGGCTACAACCTATCACCACCCGTTGAAGCCTAGGGTCCTAGGCGCAACGTCGTGCAAACAAAAACAATGAGTCCCGTATTTTTGATTTAATTTCAATTGTTTTACTTTGAACTACTGGATTGTAATGTCCTAACTTTTCACATATACATAAAGTACATTTCAACACCCGTTTTCTAGGTCACTGTTAACACTGAACCGGCAACTGGGAGATTACCTTTGACCCGGGAACTAGTAGGACACGAACAAAGATGGCAGACTAGATCAGATGATACATTAAAGCCAGAAAGTGTAAAGTTATCCCACGTAATCTGCGTTGATGTTATTTCTATCCAGCGATTTTCACCATATGGATGACTTGAGAACATTCGTTCTATGTTCATAATCACTTAAAAAGGCTGCAGCTTCGTCCCATCACCATACACCTGTCAGACAGAGTCGTAACTGGTATAGATGGAGGACTTATACTCGTTCCCATTTTAATTTTTAATTTCGTCATCGCATGTACATTAAGTGTACCGAGATTACAGGCGCTCAGAGAGTACACTAAAACCAACTTGTCAAACCCTTAATTAACCAATTTGGTATATGTCTTTATGTCAACGACAAAAACACCACCACAATTTCTTATTACCGTCGTATAAACAATAACTTCATATCAGATTGGCTCTTCTGGATCAAATTCGAATAATCTGAGAAATAGATTGAAGAAGTGGGCCTACAGCATGATTCTAGCAAAACCTATGACAAAGCTAACTCAAATAGCACTTGAAAGTACACTTGTAAGGTTTAGACGCTTTTTTTTTTTCCCCCCCCCCCCCCCCCCCCCCCCCCCCCCCCAAAAAAAAAAAAATTTTTTACGCAGATGCAAGAAAATTTAAAGTGACAGGAGGAGATTTCTCTGAGATCAAATTTTCTCTGAAATTTCACTGGGTCGGTTTAGACCCCTACCGAGAATGTTTCGAAGGTTTAATGAACCAAACAGATAGCAAAGAAAACCCTGCAGCCTTGTTTTGAACTTGGCAGCTATCGTAATCGTTCCCCCATAGAAAACATGCTTTGAATTTCCGTCGTGCACGAAGGAAATTACTAAATCATCTCATTAACATAAAGACGGCGTATCGGCTTATTCACTTCAGGTGTGATCTAATTATTTGGTAAGCCTTCCAAATATGCAAAACCCGGGGTTCGACAAAAATTGGGGGGCGCTTCTTTCCGTAAATCTCCTCATGTCTCTTTAAAGTACCCATATGACCATTCATTTGTGATCAAGACAAATTATCTGAAGGTGTTTTGGTTACACCTGGGACATTTGCGAATCCCATTTCATTTCTTGGTAATAACTCAACACTCTGGATGTTTGCATCTCAGTTTTAAGTATGTTCCGTGGTGGTCAACTATGACTTTCCTGTGTCGGCGTGTACTTTCTTCTAGTTCTTTTAGCAAGCCATCCAAGAGTAATCTGAAAGGAAGAAGACATGGAACATAATATATAGAACTACTGAAAACAACCGAGATTTAATAGGAAATACCTAAATAAGAAATGTGACTTTGGTTTTCTGATCAGTTACTATCAACCTTACATACACAGCTTTTTTTTTCGTACTTGGCCTCCTTTGAGAAGCTCCTCTAGTTTGAGGTGAAGAGAATCCCTGGGGGGCGGGGGTGGGGGGGCTTGTCCTGCGCATTGCCCGCATCAAAGCTGCTTGTCCGCCGACATTGTTTCCAATCTGATCGACTCAATACCCCAAGATACGCTTCTTCGACTTGGTCCGTAACCTCCAAGCTGGATTTGTGATTAGAAAATCAGTATTTTAATCACTTTGATTGTAAATGTGTACTGGAATAATCTACAGAAAAAAATCATAATGCAATGTTTAATGTTTACTTAGTTCCTTACCATCTGCCATAGACTTGATAATTGATATTTCCCCTCTTCGGTACTCATCAGACGTTTGAAAAACTGCTATATTGAGCCGGTGGCCTGAGACGTTCATCTCGCCAGCCTTACCCAAAAATCGCCCTGTCATCACCTTTATACAACTATAAATGAATAAATAAAAAAAATAAAAAGTTGATTAAAAATAAAAATCATATAAAGAATGGATTTTATAAACAATTTTTATTCAAGCAGACTCTTTTCCTGGTTTGCCATATATCTATTGTTCAATGCAGGTTAATGATTGCTAAATAATAATGTTTGATATACTCCTATCTTTGCCTACATTTTGGTTATGCTTTCTAATTGGCCTTTCTTCAGTGATTCTAACAGGAGGTCTAACTAATAAAAAAAAAAGCTGACTATTTGACTAATGAAATGGCACATTAAGCACGGCAAATTAAGAAATTAACAGAAGAGATTGCTTTAATATGTACATTTGGAAAATGGTATACAATCACTTAATGAAAATATCAAGTACTATAATTATTAATAGCTTATGAGTCAAAGATCATTATATATAAAAGAAATTAAATCGCTGTAGACTTAAAACAAATCTGCAAGTTCTCATTGGTTTGTGTTGTCTTGGAAAACAATAAATGTCTTAAGGACTTACGTATCTGTCATCGATGTCCTCTCCTGCGAAGAAGTTTGCCAATGCAAAGATATCCTTGTGTATGTTTTTCCTCTTCTGCTTGAAAGGTTACTTACGCTCAACTGCTGGAGAAGTAGTCGTGGAGAAATTTAAATTACCATTGCGATGACTAGATTTTCTTAAGTGATAGTAGAAAGGAGACCAAATATTGGATTGAACCTGTGGTTAGATAATTTAAAACTTGTTTCTTTTTATATCACGGTAACTCGGACAGTACAAAATCTAAAGGTTCAAGTACACAAACATACTGACCACAGTACAGGCAGGCAGAAGTGATATCAGACATTGATTAATAGTATTGTATACATTAATTATGAGAGACAAAAACATTCTCTAGGTTTCTCATCTGCTAAATGGTATTGAATAAAAACACAAAAGACAAATAAACACACTGCACAAGAGGGTGTACAGAGGCGGATTTGAGGGGGTGGCGAATGGACCGCGACCCCTCTATTGGCCGATGAAAGCCATATTACAGGGTGAGTAAAAAAAACCCTTACCTTCAGAATGAAAATAATTAAAATAGTTAAGAATTTTGTTTTTGCTCAAATGTTTGGTATGGTTATAAGAAGTATAAATAGGCTTTCAGAAAAAGTTATTTGGTGTCATTTGGACTTTGGAGGAAAGAAGTTACACTATTTGCGAGAGATTACAAATACTGTTTGGGCCGGATTTGGAGCCGAAACAAAGATTGCATCGCTACATTAGAGTACATGTTCTTCGGCAAGTTCGAAGTACAAACATTAACACCAAATTATGTTAAAAACAAAGAAGGTGGGCGAGTATAATTGACGGATTATAAAAATAATATAACAGAGATTACAAACGGAAAATGCTAAGTAAAAAAAATGTGAATTTTCCAAATAAGAAATTCAAGATAGCTGGTGTAGGACCGCAGTTTACTTTGGTTCACTAAGATTTCATGGTTTTAACTACAACGAACTTGGGAGCAAAAGTGAAACCATCGAAAGTTTTGTATTCCGCCTTGTAAAAAACATCAGTGCGATATTGAATTTTAAGTTTTAATTCCGATTTATATAACAGAAAACTTCAGCTTTAGTTCTTCTTGCAATTTATGGGACGCTGGCGTACACTGTCTTTGGCAAAATAATTACCTTATAGAGATGGTAAAACAAAAATCTCGGAGCAGTTTCATTAGTTCATGAAACGAGACATTGATATGATGATTTCAATAACTGCTCTTTATGATTGAAAACCCCCAAAAATGGTAATTAATTTTTGAAGATATTTTACTTATAATTAGTACACAATAGACCTTTATTGCAAACTGATATGTTTTTGTCGATAAGAAATCGATACCAACTGAAATTGCATATGTGGAAATTGTGTCTGCTATAATGTGTTATGGTACACGTCGTGTCCATCTCTCCGCATTGTTGGCTAAAATCGGCCAAACGAAATTTTTAGGGCCTCGCAAAATGACATAGTTTCTGAACCCAAAGTCCGAAAGACACCAAATAAAAATTTCTGATAGCCTGATTATTCCGCTAACAACCAAAGCAAACTTGAACAAAAATAACGTTTAACCTTTGAAGAACAAAATATTTCATGAATTGTAGGGTTTTTATTGACTCACACGTTTAGTGTGGTTTGAAAAGTACAGGGGCGAAGCGAGTAGCAAAAAACAAAATGCATCCCTCCACCTTTGCGGAAGTTCTGTATCCGTCCTGTGCACATTCAATCAATGGAAAGCGTTGGAACAAACCAAAGGTTTTTTTCCGTGTGTTCGCCGTTCAGTTAGCTCGCACCGCTTCACATTTCACTTAAACGCATATGACATATGCTTATAGGATACCTCAGATTATTCCAAGGGGGTCAAAGTTCTACATATTTTTAAAGCCACTAGGCAGCGATTTCTTTCAAAATTAAAACAAATCACGCCCCCCATTTCATCACAGTAATTCTTGCACTTGTGTGGTGAAATGTTGTAGCAAAGACCCCTGGTAGTGGACTAGCGTAACACGCCGGATTGTCAAAGAAGAAATTGTGACTTTATGTTTTGTTTACTAATAAAAGTCGGTAGCCGACAATTTTAGTCCTAGAACAGTCGTAAATGGCATCTTCAAGACCGCTTAAAAATGCTTAAGTGTCTGTTTTTCATAAAGAACAAATATAAAGGTGTTGATATGACCTTAACACTAGCAATTTTAGACAAAATGGGCTTGTGAATTTGGAAAAAAAAAAAAAAAGAAAAATGACTTATTGTGGCTTTATAACAAGATTCGCTCCGTAATTGATGCCGACTAAAGAGCGCCCATCTGAAATTGCGCAGAAAACGAGGGATTGTTTGCCGAATTTTGAGTTACGTAACTACACTTTCGAAATCTTGGTATTCAATTTTAGTCGATTTCTTGTATATCTCAGTATTAGACACTAACCTGCAGATAGTTAAGAAGCTCCTGCTCACTCATTCCTCTATGAGA
Source organism: Ophioderma brevispina (assembly GCA_023653785.1). Taxonomy (NCBI): domain Eukaryota; kingdom Metazoa; phylum Echinodermata; class Ophiuroidea; order Amphilepidida; family Ophiodermatidae; genus Ophioderma; species Ophioderma brevispina. The sequence continues at coordinate 14,144 of JAMKCH010014936.1, read as the reverse complement.
CAACCAGATGGCGACTGTTGTATCGCGTACAAGGCCTTGCCTTTATAGCAAACACAAAGACACAAACGTTTTTAACTTAAATACTGCAAAACGATTTAACAATGAATTTAGCGTGCACATAGCTCAAGTGGAGTTGATGTATTAAAACTTACTAAAACTTACCTTGCTTCGACACCACTTTCGAAGTCAGATTCCAAACGTTCAAGAATCTTTACAAAGAGCTCACCAGGGTCCTTAGCTTTGAGATAAGCCTTGACGGCACTTGTGAGCTGCTCAAAACTACCAAACACACGAACCTGAGATAATCATAACAATGTTTTAGTCATCAGTTGTCATCAACTCATGTGTCAGCCTCATGATAAAATTGGTTCTCGGTGTCCAAAATATTGTTTACAATTGATTATTGCGATATAATCAAAAACATATTATTGTAATTGATATTCATATCTTTGATACTTGCCTCATCCAATAACGCCTTCAGATACAAGGGATTGTTGCTTTGCTCAGCGTCAACGATAGCTGACAATTGTTCGTCATTTAGAGTTTTGCTGAACAGAGACATATATGTGGTGATGATCTCCATCTTTTCGCTAGAATTCAGAGGATATACTTGCAATGTTGGCCAACCAGCTTCGTCTACAGCATCTTTGGCCTATGTTCAAGTAGAAAATTATTGTTAACAATGATTAAATGACCAACAATAGTTTAAGAGACATGGTATTAGAATGGGTTGCTACATCCTTTTTAGTCAAATAGTGTTGACACTCCATGAAATTTAAACTACTAAAGCTGAAATTATAAACGTAATTAAATAACAATGATACCTTTCCCGGTAACGTCGACATTAAAAGATGTACATTTGGTGGCAGTTCCTTGGGCAGCCATTTTAACTCTTGTTCTTCCACTGAAGGCCCTGCTCCACTGTCAAGTTGGTTGAGGGCATCAAGCACCAAAACCACACGGTTGCCGCGATTACTTGCCAGTTTCAGCCACGTTGGCAACTCCAGGACGAGACTAAGGTCAGTTGAGGGTACTACAATCTGTTGCATATATAAAGACGAGTCTTCGTTACCGTCTGTAAAAGTTATTTAATTGTGAACAGAAAAGAGATCAGTAAAATTATCACTGCAGAACGAATGACACCAATTTTAGTATTTCCAGGAGTTAATAGTTATGGAAATTATAATCATGAAGTTATATACATTATACATTTGACAAAGTTCAATTAAGAGTCTGTTGCAATTTTAGAGAGTTGTAAGGGATTCAAAGAACCTTCGTATAAATTCAGTGGGAAGCACTCCTGGTGAACTGCCAATTAAAATGCATGAACAGGAAGCATCTGGGTTCTTCTTCTTTCAAAACGCCCACACCAATTGGCAACCAGCGCAGATTTTCCGGAACGGACCTTCCCATGATTACAAGTGGCACGTTTTTCCCGGATCCTCTGCAGCTTCTTGGAAATGTTTGTCAATGGCGTCAAAGTATTCTTACGCGTCCAATATAAACACGATTCGAAACACCAGCACCCAAAGATCATGCGCCTCTCTTCTTGTTCTACATGGGGTAACGGGGATTCCTGGGGGAAAATCTCATTCACGCATCATCAAGTCCTGTATTATGAATTGTGATAGTTTTATTAAATATATAACGCGACTTTCCTTGATTATTTGTGTATGATTTATGATAACCTCATATCTTCTAAATTTACGATTTAACGAGTATTTTTCTCGTATGTAATGAATAATCTCAGACTGTATTTCTTTCAATCTTGTACATCTAGAGTGTACCGGTTTAATTCTGGGCACATCATCTTACGCTTGTCTTAAACTCTCGGGTGTTTTTACCCAACTATTTGATTGAATTCTAAAGATTGTGTTGTTGATCAAAATGCCACTGGCTTTAGCCTCTCTTCTTTCCTGAGATCATTACAAAAATGTTTAATTGATTAACTCTGAACTTAAAACCAAGTCCGAATTGCTGTTATTAACGGTTTTTTCTTGCTTTAAATACCTAGCTTTGTATCCGTAGTCCTTGAAAAGGGTCAACGATCCCTATGGTTTAGGGAGCTCGTCACGATTTACTCTCGATTCTCTCAGATAAAAGAATGTCCTGCTTTGATTGGTATTGGTCAATCTTAGAGCCGCATGTAGAACCTCCAGCTGAAATATTGAGAACAATAATACAAAAATGCATTTGTGTACAACATGTTGTTTCATTTAGTTTGTTCATTAGATATGGAAAACAGAAAGCTTCAGATTGGTTATATAATAATAAACTAATGGGGATTCTGCATTTTGTTAAATGAGTTTATTCAAACGGTATTGTTATTATTTCTACCAGAAACTTGACGTAGAAAAACTTTACATCTGACCAAACATTGATTTTTTTTTTATTGTTTAATTAGGTCTTGGAATAGGGTTTCTGCCAAAACATGACTGTGTCTGTTATGAGATTAATTAACGATTTTTAACACACATCTCAAAAACAGCTGAATAAACCAATATCCGGGTAATTTCGCTCACCGAGTGATTTGCGAGGACGTATAGTATGCGCGATCATTCGGCTGAGTATATTGTACCCATTTAAGATGTATTTTGGAATATGCGCGGAAGGGTGTCTTAGAAAAAAAAACACGAGATTTTAGGATTATTGATACAGACCTTGGTCACACTGGGTTCTCGTATCTGAAATCTTTCCAGCCAATCAAACCCCTTGCAAGTTTTGAATTGCATAACATAGGTTTTGTCAAGAAGTTCGTCTTTTTTTGCCTCTCTTTGGTCCATCCAGTAATCGGTCACCAAGAAGGCAAATGAAGTACGGACGACAGCGGTCCACCTGCAATAGAAAAGAAACAATGTGTTCAACGGGTTTTTAAACTTTGGAACAGCTTCTTGATGAAAATTTTTACATGTAAATAAAGTAAACTGAACTTTTAGCGTATTCGTAATTTCTTACCTCACTCAGGCAAAAAAAGGCTTGCCAGCTTTACTTTGTTTCACTTGTTATCCCCCAGCGAAGAGCCACCCATAGGAGAAGAAACGCCACGATCCAAAACAGAGCCGATTGAGCTCCACGAAAAACCTTCTTGATCAGAATTTCTCGTTCATCCTTGAAGTCAACAAATGTGCTGGAGACAAAGACACGGATCTCGCGCTTCTTGGACGAGTGCTTTTCGTGGCTTCGGAGCCGAAACGGGTTACTTGCAAATTGGCTTCTGCAAGCAGTTGCTTGTTGTCAGGCTTTGTAGCTGCGATAAGTTTAATAAAATAAGCGACAACAATAAAGGTAGGTTCGTTATTCAAACTGTAATTTAAATGAAGTAAATGAAGTGTCGCAAGATATTCACTCTCGTGGCTGTAAGGCTTCTAGTAGATGTTCTTGTTCGTGCCACTTCAGGTTAGAAATTCAGGGATTTGGGCAAATGAATCAGCATTTTAAATGTGTTGTCCTTGGTAAGACAGAAAATACAGTTTTTCAAATCAATTCCTGTCTGTTTCTGTATTAAACCTAGACACTGTTAATACGTACCAAAGGTCTCCTGAATATCTTTCAACTCATCCTTATATTCTTTCTTCGTTGAGATCGACTATTATCTTAGTAAGATCCTGCAGTGCTTCTTTAGACAATGTGTCTTCAACGACGTCCATCATGTGCAGTCAATCCTCACCGGTTTCCTTCGGCTCTTTAACTCCTAACTAAACTCTTCACCAGCCGCGGCAGATACATATGCTCCGAAATGTACCCGCCCAAAATTTGTCATGTGGGCTGGTGTGACAAGAAACAAATCATTTTCAGCAATACAGGATTACTATATACTATGTCAAAACATTATACTGCGTCAAAACGTAACATATTTACCCTGATTCAAACGCACATTATTACTGGCGTCAAAGCAGTTGTAGCCGTGGAAAACAGGGTTGATCCGTCCGTAAAATAAAAACGTTGTCTCTACTTCAGCGTTGAATACGATGACATTTTTGGTCCTAATTGGGTCTTTGCTTAAAACGCCACCAATGGATGCCTGTGCTTTTTTTTATATACCATACCTCTTATTGGGCAAAAAATCGGCCCCGCGTCTTATAAAAGAATCAACTGGGTCAAAACAATTTGGTGAAGTTTGCAATAATGCCCTACACCCAGTAGAGAACCAAAACTCTTTCTGATTAATATCATGTGCCGATTTTAAATTGGGGCTTAACCTGTTTGTCGATTACATCCACTATGCCCTACAAACAACTTTTAAGTGGCATGTACACTACATTATCGCTTTGGGATGGGGGAGTTTCCACACCATGTAACAATGTTGTTGAATTTTTTTTGTGTCATCTCCAGTAGCTGACTCGTCCCTTTTTGGAGACTTTTTCCCTCCAATAGTGAAGATTACAAAGAAATAACTTAGCCCTTTTGAGGCTAAAATTCCGCCATGCTCCTTTCATTGTTTTTTTAGTGGGACTTAAACGAAAGAGTCGACAAAAGGAATGTTCTCATAAGATTGGCAATCACAAACTATTGTGGGGAGATGTATTACCACATTCGAGGAGGCTAGAAAAGTGAGCAAAGAAACTAATGTAAGGGAGATGTATTGTCACATCCGGGATGCTAGAATAGTGAATAAAGCCGCTTCCGTAAAGATTTACAAAACCATTATTGGTCGGGCTCTATTGTCACATTAGGAGGAGAGAAGAATATATGTTATTACTAGCTTACTAGCTTCCATTCACCATAAAAAAACGGTAGGCAGATGCCAAATATCATTGGACTTCGATCTCATTGCAAATAGGCTCAAAACAGTGGTGGTGGATGTGGCGCCCGGGGCAAGATGTTAACGTGGCGCTCCCAAAGCGCGTCGCGCAAGGCAATCACGGGTTGAGGTCCACGGGCCCGCCTTAGGGCCCTGGAGGTCTCGGTTTTAAGCATGTTTTAGGTGGCCTTGGAGATCTCTCCGTTATCAGCATTATCTTATGGTCAAGGAATATAGTGACATTCTTTCTCAATCAATGAAGATCAATTAAAAGCAGTGGAAAGGGCGGAAGTAATGGCCTAATTTTTTTATCATATCCCAACCTTCAAGTTGTATATCATAAATTATTTTGATAAAATAAACTGCCTGTAGCACAACACCAATCACAACGGTATTTTGTTATTATTGTGTCAATGTTAGCACTAAATCGATTTTTTACATTGAACCATTTTAGCCCCGAGGTGGCGCCCGGGCACGTGGCTCCTTGCCCCCCCTTAGCTACGTCAAATGGGTCAAAGGGTTACATTAATTGTACGAACCTTCACAAAAGAACTCACAAAAGAACTGGCCAAATTGGGAACTTTTAGCCTGGTGTTCCTTCTATACCATCCACATCAAATAGAACTAGTATAGAGACAGCGAGAAATGTGCTATAACAGAGGCGGCAATAGATGGATTCATTGGAGCAATTCCGTGACCGTGGAGAGAAGAGCATCCATTCTCAGTGGATTTGTATTCTGTGAAGGTTAATGAACATATTAGCGGGGTGACCCTCGTGAAATGAAAAGTGTGTGGGGCGGAATCAAGGGAGGGGAAAAATTCAATTTATAGACTGTATCAATAGCCGCATGTTGGTGGACAAGATCAGACGCATTCCATTACTACAATACATTTCAACCTGTCATGATCCCTGTGAAATCGCTAAACATGCATACATTGACAGCTTAAGATTGTAGTACTGGGATGTATGCATCTTGTCCACCAACATGTCTGGTGGCTACGTCATTCATATTGAAACACGGGTCTATACCGGGGTCAAAATGAAAAAATGCTTAGACTGCTGTAAAAAGGTACCAAGTGTTCCGTTTTTTACAAGGATTTAAAAAGGGGTAGTTTTTTATATTTACAAATGTAATGGTTATTGAGATATAAGACAAAATCGTCAAATGTCAAAGGACAAACCAAAGGTTAAATCTAAAAATCTTATATTGCTCTGATTTCTTTAAACATGGGCTCAACTGTACCTGTTTGTTTTCGAAGCCATGAAGCGCACTCCTTTCCCATACCCCTTGAAAGTGTAACTTTTCCTTATCCGTCCCGTTTTTTTCTACAATGATGTATTTTTCCGCCGGGTTCGATTTTTCTTCAACAACCTCTTTGTCATATCGTCATAAGTTTCATTTCACGTTATGCTATAGTCTCCGCCAATGGTTGGCAAAGCCCTCATGAAATGACTCGCAAGCCTACAAGAGTAAGATATCTTGATATTATTTAGCAAACCAATTTGCAATTTTCAACATATGTGACTAATGGGAAGCTGGATCTGAAGCGCTTAAAAAGTTCAAGTTGCCGTTACGACAGTCTACATAAACACTTTATTATCACTACATTAGGAATATCCAAATTATGTATTTGAATTAACATAACAATAACTTAATAATGGACCAATATTGACCCTTGAGGGATGTCAATGTCAATATTTTTAATCAAATAGAAAAGTATGCTATTAACAGCTTGTGTTCTACCGGTACATTTGACCTGAACCAATTAAGAGCAGAATCACTGGACCAACCGGGATTTGATAAGGGTTCAAGAAAGCGGTCAATCATGGTCATGCTCTTTAAGGTTCAAAATCTTCAAATCAAGAAAAACAGTGGCAACCTGTCACATTGCCTGAGTCATATATTAAGATAAATTTGAAATGAAACTCCAATTTAGAGTGGTTTGTAATTACACTGGCCTCGTCGAAACCAGATTAACATGAATTCAAGTGTAACACTCGTTGTGTACACAAAAACTGCGAGTCAGTTGTAATTTACATATGGCACCGGTGTTATCAAGTACCATGACAAAATTTCCTGGGGGGGGGGGTTGGTTAGTGTTCTAGGGCAAAAGTTACTGGGTTCAGTTTGTGACAATTTTAAGCATCTTTCACTCAGAACAATGTCTTTTAATATGCATTTCTATTACATCTGCGGCCCATTATTGGAAATGCAACATTATGATTGGTCAGTTTTATGCCCATTATTGCAATAATGGTCGCCATGCATTTTCTTAGTACATGAAACTATTTTAGGTAATAGAATAGAAATAAAAGAGTTTGCAGTGTAATTTATGGGCTCATAATGTATCCTAGGCAAGAAAAAAACCTTCAAATACTGGGGGGGGCCCTCGGCTGCCGCTCGACCCATGTATTTAGTTGTTCGACCTCGGACACATTATTCGCCCATAAATGACACTGCAAACCCTTTATTTCTAAAATAACCCTCAACCCGAACAATCTACGCTCGTATAGAGGTCAAATCGAAAATAAGCATCCTTTTTGCCATTCAACCAAAAACCAAAAACTATATCTAAATCGTCGATACCTAAAATCATTGTTCTTGCATTTTTATTTTAAATGTAAATACGAAAATTAATAGTTGTAAATAAAACTCCAAGTCCAGCTGCCTCAGATGTCCTGGTCGACGTATACATAGACAATATGGTCTAGCTGTGTTAATACGGACGGACAACGAAAACACCAAACATATAGGATTAGATGCAGCTTTGAAGGTTATTCCCTATTTTAAAATACATGGCCAGATGTTTTTTACAAAGAAACAACGACGTTAGTTGTCTTGAATCCTTACCTGTATTTTCGGGGGCAGAATCAAGAAGGCTTCTGAGACGTGTTCAGTGAGGTCGATTTCCTGGTACTTGGTTTGCAGTTCATGTGGGATGATACAAATCCTGTTCAAACAAAAAGTTTACTAGCAGATTTAAAAAGAACATATGAAAGTAATTGTGGATAAATTGACAAACAGCAAATTTTCTTTTCCTTATTATAAGCATTGTCTGTTTCACTCGCATTCATTTGATATGAATTAATTCAACTTATCCGTTGTAGCCGCGCGCTTTGCATGTTTTGATTCAACCTTCCAGAAAAATGAAGTCTATTAGCATTATTCAAGAAATATTGCTTACTGTTTCTGTTTGATCACCACGAAGTATCTACCTTCCAGTCACCAAGAAGCGTCCCAGGGGGTCCATACTTCCAAGCCTGAAATACAAAATTTACCAAACGGTTACAATATACTAGCAGTTATTAACAAGTTGTGGTTTTGACAGAAGAAAAAAAAACGATGCGATAGACCTTCAATTATGACGTCAGCCACCAGACATGTCGGTGGACAAGATGTATACATTCCAGGACTACAATCATAAGGGGGGGGGGGTATGGGCCTGGGTCTGAATTTGGCAAATAATGTTCCATTTACGAAAATGAGATAATGCAATAGCTTAATTGTGTAGATTGTAATATACAAACTGGCTTTGTATTCGATCGCAATCGGACATCGGTTCCCGAGATATGGGTGATCAAAGTGAGCAGTGACACGAAATTGCCAAAAACCAATTAGTCTCCTATACTCTATCATGTTGTGACAAATTTAATGGGTTATTTAAATCTTTTAAAAGATATTTTTAATACGCCATTTAACGCATTTATTTTGCCTGTCGAAGTAAATAAAACTGATACTAATTTTGTCATAATTTAAAGTAATTAAATGTTACTGGGTAAGTGATTTTTTATGTATTTTATTGTTCTCACCCAGCGATATTTAAGAAAATTATTTTAAAATTAATTACAGGACAATGGAGCACCGATTTCGATGATTATAATTATGATAATTCAGAAATAAAATGAATTTTTTTTTTTTTTACATCCATATTTCACATCAAAAGCACCCTCATTTTGTCTTAAATGTTTCGAGGTATATAACTCGTTTCGTTAAAATACGCAAACAACCAAAAAGAAAAACGAACGCCAAATAGAGAACGATACATATATGACACATGAAATTGGCAACATATTGAGCATCCTATAGGGCTGGAACATGAAGGCCGATGTTCAAAATTGTGTTCCAAAATTCAAATGACGCAAATGAAATTGATGTGATTGGTCGATTGCCGGTTGCAATGGCAACGGTATCAAAATCCACCCAAGTTTGTCCAGTAGCGTTTTGTTATTTAGTTACGTTCGTTATAGTGTTTAGCCATCAGAGGGCTTACGTGGTAACCATGGCAACCAGAGCAAAAATTGACATGAATTTTAAAAACTTTGTGACATGGGCTACAATATGATGTGTAACATGTATATTACACTAGTTAGGAAAATTAAGAAAAAAATCACTTCAAAATTCACTGCTTCAGACCCATTACCCCTCCCTTAAGCTGTCAATCGATCCATGCACCATGTTTAGCGATTGCATAGGGATCATTGACAGGTGAATGTATTGCTAGTACTGGAATGCGTCTATTCTGTCCACCAACATGGCTGGCTATTGACATACGGTCTATAGATATTTCACAGTTTGTTTTATTAGTCGTGTTAGATTTATGATTGAAAGCGTTTGAGGTATAAGAGCTTATAAGGAAAGATACACTTATCCAACGAGCATGTTGCCATTTTTTCAAGGACGTGTCTTTTCCTTTTTTTAATTTCAGTTTATTAGGGAGTAGCCGGTGCAGATACAGAACCAAAAGGGGGTGCGGTTTCGGATATTTGATCTCACACTATTATATAGGCATTTGGTTGCATGTGGTTAGGGAAAATACTACTAGCAATTTTATTATCAAAATCAAATTACTTTGAAGATCTTAGTTTTGAAACCAACTCAAAAGTGCAATTTCGACTCCCTTTGTGAATGTCTACATATCTTTGGAAAATCTTTGTTAAAAAATTGTCAAAATGACACAATTAGCGACATTGGAAAAGCAACTTAGTTAGATTGCATTTGTAATCTTCGCTGTTAGCCTCATTACAGCTCCCACCCCTCCTAAAACTTATTAACAAGATCTTGGTTTCATTTACTTTTCATTTTGCGTATCTTTACCTCGCCAGCAGGCAGTTCTGTAAAAGATTTTGAAACCATCCATCCACGCCGTCATTTTCATTCCTTTTTTCGAAAAAGTTTCGGTCCATTGGCACTAATTCATCCGATAGCTGAAAAAAATATAGAATGCCGTACGCGAGAAAAAAACAAAATAATAGGTACATGTTTCTATAGGCTGTTAAATATGCCTTTTCGTGATCCACAACAAGTGTGTCCCGAACATGATTCGTACCCGACGATAAACCCAAATGCTGTTTTATTTTTTTCCATATAAAATCCAATAACATTAGGTTAAGCTTGTAATGCCAACGTCATTAGACTGGTAACCTTCATAACTTTTGGAAATCGTGAAATCCGACTAACCAAAGTGAAAATACCCTCAATTGTGTTAGAGGGCTGATTTCATCCTTTTTGCAAAGTGAAAAATCCATGTGTGTGTTATCCCTAGACTTCAGGCCCTTTTTTGGCATAACATTATCCTCTTTTGGAATCTGCTTATTAAAACTTAAATACTTTTGATTTTGGGGGTACCAATAGATAGCTATGTTCTTTCTCTTTCCCTTTGATACCAAGATAAGTACCTCAAGCATACCCTACTTAATTGCATCAAAGTGACGTCATAAAGACATTAGGCAGCAAATAATGGTCAATTGGTCAAGTGCCACAATAGGCGAAAATTGCATTTTTGCACCAAAATCTAGGACTATCAGATTTTTAAGCTGGTTTGGCTTCTAAATCATGATGGCAAATGACAGCTTTTATATACATACAGAGGGTTTTTAGTCCTTTACTCTGCAGAAAAGTACCAACAGAGAATAGACAGAGCATAGACCTAATGCTTTGGTGTGGCAACCCACTGATCTTACGTCCTAGCGAGGTTTATTGACATCTTTTGACGTCGTACTGGGCATATTAGTACCAATTTTGGTATCGAAGGAAAAAGGGATAGCACAGCTCTCGTATTGGTACACAATCACGTGTTGAGTGTTTTTAATAAAACGAATTTTTCCCGAAGTGACTAAAGCATGTTGTAAAAAGCTTGCCAGAAGAGGGTAAAAGTACACATACATTTTTTTCACGTAATCCCACGGAATGAAATAAGCACCTCTAACACAATTGAGTGTATTTTCCACTTTGGTTAGTCCGATTTTCACGATGTCAAAATTCTTTGAAAGTTACAGTGTAATGAAGTTGGATATTAAAACCAGCTTCCCTAATGTTATTGATTTTCTATGAAAAAAATAAAACATTTTGGGTATCGATGGGTATTTTATTTTGACTAGTCATTCTGGGACCACCCTGTAGAAAACAAACCTCTTTTTTGTTTATGGATCACTAGATATCTCCGAGAAAATGATACTTCAAAAATATGAGTTGATTCTGGAGCGAATGCTTTGGTATTTTAAGCAAATATTTGTTATCATCATGGTGCCCCATTGGCCAGCATGTTGTAAATTCTGTCCGTTTACGGACAGAAAATTCAAAATTACGGCTTTCTCTCCTCCCGAGTAAGTAGTTGAATTTGCGCATGAGGTTAGGCACACGTACTATACTTATAGGCTAACGGTTCAATGATCAATCAAAAATCTCTTCTATTTTAAGGTAAGGTCGGGGGGGAGACGACACATTTTAAAAGCCCAATTAGGGGCAGTTTCCAAACTCAACCGGTGGTTGTATTCACGTGTTTCCGTCCGTTCTCTTTCGGCTTGTTAACTGGTTTTCTATTATTCTAAACACCATCGTGGATTCTGGTAACGGGACTAAGCACAGGGGTATTTGAAAGCATAGGTCCTGTGTATTGACTGTAACTTCATTTGAATTGACTGCCAACTACATCACAGGTCACGTCATCATAGAATTTTTAGAACAAGCAAGGCACTAACAACAAAATGGGTAATCCGATTTTAACGGACTAATTTCAGTTGTTCTCACAGCAATGCCTTGAACGTTCTGTATACGTCGCATTTTCCTCGCATATTCCTTATTTACAAATACAAAAACCGCTTAAAGACCCTATCACTTATCCACTCATATGAATCAAAATATTTGAAATTTGCCTGGAATTGCGTAAAAGAAAGGATAAGTCTGTACAATTCTCATAAGTTTATTTTTCCCCAAAAAATTAAAAATTGACAGAAAAGGAAGAAATCAAGTTTTCAAAAACTAAAAAATCGTCTATTTCTATTTAAATAACATAACGTTGTTTTTGAGTAAGTGTCCGTAACGGGCAGTTTTATGACTAAAATATCCTAGTTTGGTCATTATTAGGTTGCCGTTGGTATTATCACTGGAGGGTTGTGTTAGCCCAGCCTATACTTGTTACGACATGGAATAATTCTGATGTAAGCATAGAAAACAGGTACTTCGAGTTCACGTGTTGATTGATTTGAAGACAATAAATACGGGGAACGAGCACATTGTTGTTTCAAGCGTGTATGAGTGAAGGGAAAGCCTAGCATCTATACAAACCCTTTGGGTCTCTCAAGCAGCCTTCTGTTTGCTGCTCTTCTGGGGTTTGCTGTGGTGACTCGTATACAGCTGAGTCCACGATGGCAGGCACAAAGCTGGCTTGTGAAGATTGGGTTGAAGATGGGCTAACTGAAATGATTAAGAAACGTGACAATTGGACTTGTATCGTTTTCACTTCTATTATTATTCCCTACAAAACAAGGTGTCTTCAGAGTCCAAACAAATTTTATCAGTGGCCCAGTATTACAAACCACGACCACGTTTATTTTAAAAAGTAGTCTATATTATGCGGGGAAAATTGTTTGTCGTCAGTTTCAACTACCCATTCACACAACGTCACAAATTTAGAGAGTTAGTTTCTTAAGATAGGTTTAATTATTTACCTGAATTAAATTTATTGATCGTTGTTCCTCCGTTGCTTTGTCAAATGGTACGGCTCAACATCTTCTCGCCGTTAAACCTGGAATGACCTCAGTATTTTTGAAAAAAACCTCAGCAACCTGCAAAAGTATGGGATAGGTTAGGTATATTTATGCTTTTTGTAACCACCGTCATCACGAAACCAATTACTGTCTTGAGCTCCGCTATTGATAAATGGTACTAAGTTGCTTGCGGGTCGGAACATATCGTGCTAGGAGAGATAATATGGTGATTAAGTGGTTGCTGGTTCTATTTCGGCCAGGCGCAAATCTACCCACAAGAGCAAAATAAAAAATAAAAATGATCAATCACGAGGTTTCACCAACTTCCTACCCCGCCTATACTACCCCCCCACCCCCCGAAAAATCCAAAATGAGTGCTAAATGAGTTTAAATCAAAGGATGCTTCAACAATTAGCTGGAGCCTTTCTTGATGTATGTGAGGGAAAAATATGGGGGTAGGACTAGGGGTTTGAAATAATGTTTTGAAATTGCTGTCTTGTCATTTTGTTTAGTGTCCATCCCATAAAACCCATATTGCGCATAGTACGCATTCGAAATTATTTGCGTAAGTGTTGTCCATGAAAAATATGACCTTTGTACATTTATCATAATATCTTATAAGGTGATCGGAAATTGCATAACTTCCTGTAAGCCACATAATTATCATGACTACACCTGAAGGAAGACGTCATTTGCGATTAAATTATCACGATCACCTAAAGTGAATGTGTGAATTCATTGATATACACTACCTGGGATGTATAAGGTTTTCCGTCAATGAGAACCATTTGATCAGCCACTCCATTGCCGACACAGTGGATCTTGAACTCGTATTCACCTCTTGCAGTGGTCATCCCCCTTTAAATGTTATAAAAGACAACATAATAATCACCATCGACTCGTACCCCGTCCCGCAAGGTGTACTGGATATGAAACTTCCCTCGGGAAGTAGTTCGGACTGTTTCCCTACAACATCGTTCCTAGAGTCAGAGTGAAGTGCAATAAACACTCTATAGTATGGTTTATCGGCTAAATATATGGTACACTGTTTTCCCTTTATACTGGTGAGTGGTGACCGGCCTATCAATAGCTAGCCCGTAGCCAGTACCTCGGGAAAATAGTGTGCCCTATTTCCCTGTATCAAAGACTACCATGTAGTATTTGTATACTGTACTTATACTATACACGTATCAATTTCGGGATAAAGATTCTGTGAATCAGGAGACCTTTCAAGACCATGTCAAAAATCGTAGGCTTCCTAAACATTTCCAAATTAGCAATCCAGGTTTCACTTATTTAAGAAAATCTGGAATTTTTGCAGTTGACAAAATGCGGAATTGGTTTATCAGTAAGTATCAATATATTAATATTTGATATCGTTACCTTAAAATAGCCTAATGCGGGACAAATTTGGTT